>JBBPBX010057897.1:0-22274 GCA_038048925.1 Garcialebias charrua
GCTCAAACTCATCTGAAAACAGATGAGTTTGAGCAGAGATTTAAAAACCGGAAGTGAAGTGGCCTGTCTCATGTTGGGGGCAGATGGTTCCAGAGTTTAGGGCCCACGACTGAAAAAGCCTGATCTCCTCTGAGCTTCAACCTGGTTTTTGGAACAAAAGCAGCTGATCAGATGATCTCAGCGCCCGAGAAGGAACAAATGGTTGAAGTAGCTCAGAGAGCTATGAGGGTGCAAGGCTGTTAATGCACTTAAAGGTTAGCAGGAGCATTTAAAATAAATACTGGTATGTACAGGGAGCCAGTGAAGGGAGGACAGAACTGGTGAGATGATCAAACCTGAGTTCCTGTTAAGAGCCGAGCTGCAGCATTTTGGACGAGCTGGATACGTGAAAGGGAGACCCGGCTGACCCCAACATAAAGCATGTTACAGTAGTCAGCCGGGTTGTAACATAGGCTTGGACTAGTTTTTCAAGGATCTGGACAACATTGGCTTGATAATAATGATAATATTCATACACCATCAAGTACACAAAGAAAAAGAAAGTACCATCTCATCTATAGACCCACCCATATGAGAGAAAACTAGAAAATGGCGGCACTTGTCCGAAGTATCCCGTACCATCCCAATCACATGAGTAATATTAAAGATGACAATTGTATGCCGTGTACAATTTTTATTTTTCTTCTCATGTACAATCTTACTTTGAAAAACTGTGAAAGAGCGAGTCTGCAAAAGTTGAACTGGGAAGTAGCGAGGGTCTGCTGTAGTGCTGTTCAGCCAGGGCTTCAGTTATGTGCCGTAGTTTTATTCTGCTGACTCGATACACACAAGCACAGACTGATACTGCTGGCTCTTTCAAGGCAAGTAATGTTCTTCAAGAGTTTTTGTGGGTTTTATTATTTACAAATGTACATTTCCACAGTACCCTAAGGTCTGATCAGTGGGACACTCCTGGAAAAAGAAAAAAAAAAAGGAAAAAAGAAAGAAACCAGCTGTGAACTAAACCGAGTTCTAAATTCATAGGTTAAAAAAGTCTTGGTGTTATTTTTATGGGTTCTTTTGGACATATATATGTTTTGGAGATTTTACGGAATTTTTCTTAGTAACGTTTCACATTGTCAACAAACGAGTACATTTTTACTTTAAGCTGATGAAATGTATAAGTACTGTATTACATAAAATTTAGAAAACATGTTTCTAAATTCCAACTAAAAAGCCACAAATGAAAAGTGCAACAAAATGTTTTTAATATCTGATTACTAGTGCACAGCCAAGTCACACATTCCAGATGAATTAAAATAATTAATTCAAAGTATTGTGACAATAACTTTTTTCATAGAACTATCTTTTGTCTGAGTAATGCTAAATGTGTATTTCATCATGTTTTATTTTTTTAAGAGTGGTGCTTCTGTCCAGAAGAAACTAGAAGCTGAAGATATCGAAAAGCTGAGCGATTCCAACCAAGACATCAAGGATCGCCTGTCGGAGACTGTTCGAGAAAACGCCAAGCATCTCCTGCATCCTGACAGGAAGGTGAACGGGCAGCCGGTCCCTATGCAGCAACCACAGCTGTTCTCAGGAGGGGTCATGAGGTGGTACCAGATCGAGGGCATCGAGTGGATGAGGGTGAGACTGGCAGGATCAGAGCTTTTTTTGGTGTCGTATACTGTACCGTATTTTCCGCCGTACATGTCGCACCACCCAATAAGTCGCATCAGTCCAAAAAAAGAAAGAATCCATAAATGCGTCACTTCACTGCATACTTCGCATCTGTTACGCATCACAGCTGACAGCCTGTGTGGGATGGTGTTGTGCCAAAAATCGATGGGCTGCCAAATGGCGGCCGCGGGAGCGTGCACGGGAGGACTTTAACAAGAATTTAATAAATGATTACAAATCAGCTTATTTTAGCACGTAAATAACACCAAGCACGCTCTCGTAGACAGCATTTCCGCTTTTCAGCGCAAGCTGACTTTCATTAAAATTTAACTAGAAACGCCTAAAAAATATATTTGTTAGCTGACTTTTTTTAAGAGTGTGTCTCAGTTTAATTTTTGTTAATAAATGATTACAAAAAAAAATTGATACTTAGATCCTCCTAAAATGAGCAGTTCCAGAGATATGTATGGGTGAGCACTTGGTGTTATTTACGTTTTAAAATAAGCCGATTTGTAATCATTTACGGTATTAACAAAAATTAAACTGAGACACACTCTTAAAAAAAAGTCAGCTAGCAATTTTTTTTAGGCGTTTCTGTAGTTAAATTTTAATGAAAGTCAGCTCGCGCTGAAAAGCGGAAATGCTGTCTACGGGTGCGCGCTCTGTGTTATTTACGTGCTAAAATAAGCTGATTTGTAATCATTTATTAACAAAAATTAAACTGAGACACACTCTTAAAAAAAGTCAGCTAACAATTTTTTTAGGCGTTTCTGTAGTTAAATTTTAATGAGTCAGCTTGCGCTGAAAAGCGGAAATGCTGTCTACGGGTGCGCGCTCGGTGTTATTTACGTGCTAAAATAAGCTGATTTGTAATCATTTATTAACAAAAATTAAACTGAGACACACTCTTAAAAAAAAGTCAGCTAACAATTTTTTTTAGGCGTTTCTGTAGTTAAATTTTAATGAAAGTCAGCTCGCGCTGAAAAGCGGAAATGCTGTCTACGGGTGCGCGCTCTGTGTTATTTACGTGCTAAAATAAGCTGATTTGTAATCATTTATTAACAAAAATTAAACTGAGACACACTCTTAAAAAAAAGTCAGCTAACAATTTTTTTAGGCGTTTCTGTAGTTAAATTTTAATGAAAGTCAGCTCGCGCTGAAAAGCGGAAATGCTGTCTACGGGTGCGCGCTCTGTGTTATTTACGTGCTAAAATAAGCTGATTTGTAATCATTTATTAACAAAAATTAAACTGAGACACACTCTTAAAAAAAAGTCAGCTAACAAATATTTTTTAGGTGTTTCTGTAGTTAAATTTTAATGAAAGTCAGCTTGCGCTGAAAAGCGGAAATGCTGTCTACGGGTGCGCGCTCTGTGTTATTTACGTGCTAAAATAAGCTGATTTGTAATCATTTATTAACAAAAATTAAACTGAGACACACTCTTAAAAAAAAGTCAGCTAACAAATATTTTTTAGGTGTTTCTGTAGTTAAATTTTAATGAGTCAGCTTGCGCTGAAAAGCGGAAATGCTGTCTACGGGTGCGCGCTCTGTGTTATTTACGTGCTAAAATAAGCCAAATGAGATTTTTTTCACTTTGCAAATGCTAAATTTGAGTTAGGATGAAATTTTTGACTTGTGAAGATTTCTCAACAAGCTTATTTTATGCTTTTCATTAGACTACTATTAGCTTAAAAACACTTTTCATTTCTCCTTTAAAACAAGCAACAACAAAGAATTATTATGTAGATGTATTTATCTATTCTCACCCGATCTATCCAAAACAAAAGGCTTTAAAAAAAGAAAAGAAAATAATACCACAAGGTACAGTATTCCGTGACCGGGGATCGAACCTTGGTCTTTCGGATCCCAAACCTGCTCCTCCGCCTCTGCCCCATCTTGGCATTCAGGTATCACTCGTTCATCGCACAATAAGAAAACAAATACAACCAAATAGTTTTAGAGCGCTAGAGTTCACTTAATAGATTTTGATGAAGTGAAAAGTATACTTAAAATAAATAAGTTAAACTGCCGGTATACAAATAACTAGTGCCATTCCAAAAACTATAATATTCTTTGTTGCAGTTCTTTTCCGGAGTGCAATGTACCACTTCCATAAAAGGTATGAACTGCAGCGAGGACCTTCTCATTTCTGCAGGGGATTGGCTCTGCTTGAACCACTTTTGTGACGTCAGAGTGTACAAGACACGTCAGAGTGAACAGTCAGAGTCAGAGAGTCTTTATTGTCATTTGCACCGCATGTGGTACATGTGATGAAAACGAGATTATGTACACGGGGTCCCAGTTACATCCAACAACAAATGCAAGAGAAAAACAGTAATAACATCTAGAACTAACTAAGAAAAACATCAACTAGTAATACACTAAGCTTAATATAGTGGGAATAAACAGCAGCACGAACATGAGTTTGTATGAGCAGATGGTCACAGATGAACACAGCAACAAGAAAACAGATGATGCTGACCAAATATTGCCGATTTAAACTAATATGCACAAATATATGAAAATTAACACAGACATAGTGCTATACAACATTTTAGACACATTCTAGGGAGTTTATCAGCTAAAAAAAAGTTAATTTTGAGGTAAGTTACTCTTTAATAATATTTAATAAGTGAAAAAATAACTGAAACGGTACGCAGGTGGACCGAACCGAACGTGCCGTACCGAAACGGTTCGGTACACTCACGTATACCGTTACACCACTATTTCAAAGTAACCTCTACAGAAATAAAGTTCTGTTACTGAAAACATTGTTAGCTTCTGGTACAGTCTGAACAGAGCTTGTGTGACTCCAACAAACCCCATTGATTGCTTCATGGTGGCCTTGATGTTCCTGTTTTGTCTGGTTGTTATCAAGCTGCATGTGTTTTCCTGTGGTGGCAGATGTTGTGGGAGAATGGTATCAATGGGATTCTGGCTGATGAGATGGGACTGGGAAAGACCATTCAGTGCATTGCTCACATCGCCATGATGATCGAGAAAAAAGTGATGGGCCCTTTCCTGGTGGTGGCTCCTCTCTCCACTCTGCCCAACTGGATCAGTGAATTCAAGCGCTTTGCACCCGAGGTAACCGCAGGAGTTTACAGAACCAACAGTGAATCTGGTTCCATCTGTAGCGCAGTCTGAACAGAATCATGTGTTCTAGGTGTCTGTGCTGCTGTACCATGGCACTCAGCCAGAGAGGGCCAAGCTGCAGAAGCAGATCCGCAGGGTTCAGGGGACCCTCAACATGTTTCCTGTAGTTGTCACCTCCTTTGAGATCTCCATGATCGACAGAAAGTATCTGCAGGTAACGTCCTCTAGAACAGGCCTTTTGAACTAAATTGCTCAGCGGACTACAGCTCGGGTCATCCAGCAGTTATCGTGCCTGCAGCCTGTGCTGGAGGCTGACTGCTAATCACATAAAGTTAATCATCGACAAACTGAGTCCATGGTGTTCTTCAAAGAGCTCTGATGGATGAGGGTGTGAAGGGATTTCATCAGCGGTGCCACAGCTGACAGCCCAGTCACGTTTCCAGTTATTGATGACCGGCCGTCAGTCACGAGTATATTAATGTGGGCCAAATCCAGTCTGTTTTAATAAATAAATAAAAATTGTTGCACTTGTCAACGACCACTTCTGAGCTCTCTGACTGAGCTTTGGCCCACAGGCCACCAGATGAAAAGCCCTGCTCCACAATTCAACTAAACATTTTTTTTTTTTCTGGGTTGTTTGTAACAGATGAAGTCTGTTGAATGCTTAACATATAAATGTCAACAAATGGTGTGAAGATCCATAGGTATGTTATTGATGTTTGACTCATGCTGACTGTTTCCTGCTGCAGCACTTCCAGTGGAAGTATCTGATCGTAGATGAAGGCCACAGGATCAAAAACCTCAACTGTCGGCTGGTGCGGGAGCTGAAGCTGATGCCCACAGACAACAAGCTGCTGCTGACGGGCACGCCGCTGCAGAACAACCTGGCAGAGCTCTGGTCCCTCCTAAACTTCCTCCTGCCAGAAGTCTTCGATGACCTCAAGAGGTGATTTGTGTTATTATTGATAAGTGATGGCTGATCACCTGACAGCTTTAGTTTAGGTTAAAGATAACCTGTCAGTCTGACCTTAATGTGACTCGTTCCATTATGTGACTGATTTTCTTTGTTTCTTTTTTATTCATTGTTGAGCAACAGATCAAAGTCAATGCAAGGTATAAATAAAGTGCAAGGTCTTTGTTTGTTCTGACCGTAACTTCTGATCTGCTCAAGATAATTTATTTAAACTTGATATACACATGCATCATCACTAGAGGGAGTGTCACAGTTTTCATCATTCCTGCTTCAGGGCCACACATCAATGTCAAATGTCAAACAATTTGCCTGTCCGGGCAATTGCTGTAGATTGCAGTATTTTTGTACAGTATACAGTAATAGTTTGTCGTTGGGTGTATAATGTGCTGTTTCCGGTACTCTTGTGGTGTTCTTTCATAGGATGCTAACTAAGCTTTAATTATTTTTTATGCAGCTTTGAGTCATGGTTTGATATCGACTCCCTTGGTGAGGCTGAGAGCGTGGTGGTAGCTGAACGTGAGCAGAACATCCTGAGCATGTTGCACCAGGTCAGTCCTCTAATGGCACTTTGCCCCATTGCCCCCTTTGCTCTCATCAGTTCTGCACCACACCGCACCAGTTAGGGCTTGCCCACTGCCAGTACCCACCTCCACTTAGCTTGGTTTATGGGACCTTGTTTGAGGTTCCAGGCGGGCTGCTCGGAGGTGATAATTTTGACACAAGCAGACAGCAGCCGTTGATTGACCAGCAGAGCTACGTCACTGAATGACCTGCCCAACAAAACTGCTAACTACATCTGAACCTCCACTTCCTCTGATCATGTTGAGTGTATGTTGTTTTTCTAGTTTCTGCTATGGAAGCTCCAAAAATTGTGCCATGGACCAGTGAGGTACAGACATTCTTAACTTTATTGGCCGATATTAGGATTCAGTTGAGCTAAAGAAATTAAAGTCCAATTATAGGGCTATTAAGGACCACAACAGTGAGAGTGGCTTGAACACAATGGCCTGTTACGATACGCCCACAGAGCAGGGAAAAAAGTCACTGTGGCAACTAGAGCTCTATCGGTAGAGCTGATAATTAGGCCGATATAGATGTTTTGGGACCTGTCAGTAGCTGAGATAATTGTTCCATTAAAGCTGCACTATGTAACTTTGTAATGCAGTCTGTAACTTTTCTAACAATATATTTTTAACATATTTCTTCACTCTGTCACTATCTACTGACAGACTGGTGT
Organism: Garcialebias charrua; assembly: GCA_038048925.1. Lineage (NCBI taxonomy): Eukaryota > Metazoa > Chordata > Actinopteri > Cyprinodontiformes > Rivulidae > Garcialebias > Garcialebias charrua. The sequence goes on from JBBPBX010057897.1 coordinate 6,966, forward strand.
TAGACAAAGTAATCTCTGAAAAAAACTATAGTCCCCTTGCTTCTCTATCAGCATTTATAAAAACACTAAAAACACAGAGTGACCCGTCCTTAACCAGCCAATAAAAACAGAGTTTGTAACCAGCCAATAAAAACAGAGCTTGAATTTGAATTTCAGCAGAGCCTCCCCCTCAGAGCCATATATGGCTCTGAGGGGGAGGTATCAGAATGCTTTGCCTGTTGAAAATTTTTCTAAGTTCTGCACTCTACAGAAAGTTACACATAGCACATTTAAACACAGATACTGTATAAGCACTTCTAATTTTCACCCCTGAAATCTTTGAATCTTTGAATTGATCAATGTATCCAGCAGAGAGTAGTGCATTAACAGAATAACCGAGTTTTCGACAGGTCGAGTGCTTTGACTTCTATCGAGGCTTTTTTGTCCAACTCGGGTACCCGTAGTGACGTCATCACGTGATAAAAACAGAGCGCGCGGTAGCTTTTAGCTTTTAGTAGACGCTACAAAATGGATTCCTTTGTGCGCACGGATCTATGAAGCTGGTCCAGTCTTGTCAAAAAGGTAAAACAGTTTATAATTTTATAAATTGCGCCACTCATTGAAACATCCTGTTGACGTTCTTTGCTTCAACACCGTAGTAGATTGTTGTGACAGCAGAGGGCAGTGTTTTATTGCAGGTCCCATATATAACACGGTTGAAACGGCTTCATCTCTCTCGTTTCACAAACAAAAAAACAAATATTCATCTCTCTAGAGCTATTAAAAATCTATAAACACAATCTCTAAAAGTAAACCTAAATTGCACAGCTGCAGGCGGTGGTACGGTGTGGCTGTGGCCCAATTTGTTTTTTAAGTTTCGGTTTTCATCGCCTTATACTTTCACTTTTAATATTATTAATATAACTAATAGTTTTGTTTTTCCTGTGACTTATGTGCAGTATGATAAATGATAGGAGCATAATAAATGCTCCCAATGCTTTGTTGGTCTTTTTTTTCTTTTTGTAAAGACGTTTTTAGGCATTTATATTTATTTATTTATTTTGCATCGTAAGACACTGTGACGTCATCGGCTACTCGAGCGTCGTTCGAGTTTTTTTATGTTAATGTCGAGGTTAAAAATTATGTACTCGTTCAACCCCTAGCAGAGAGCGCATGAAGACTGCTTTTAAGTCATTGCTGGTTACTTAAAGGACAACACCCACCATGACAGTAACAATTCACCATATAGGACAATTACTGTAATTTAATATTATGTCTATTTTCATTTTTGCATTTGGGCCAGGCGAGGGTTAAAAAAAAAAAAAACACTCCCGAATGAATCCGGAAACCTGGCCGAAGAGTCCCGAAGGGTCATGTGACTTTTGTTACATCTCCACTAGAGGTGTCGTTTCTTCGCCCGAGCCCTACCCTACCCGAGCCCTACCCGACTTCGGGTAGGGTAGGGCCATATTTTTGCGTTTGATTGGCGGGCCGGGTCGGGCTCGGGCTTTGATGTGGTTTTTTTTAATCATACAGCACAAACAAAACTAAATAAAAATGCACACAATATAAAATTGTTTTAATCTGCTTGTAAAGAATATAAGGCAGTAAGTTTACTGATGAGGAAATAATTAATAGAGTGAATTTAGATGGTGAAAACCGCAGCGCAGCCACTAAATTGCGCAACTCAGCCCCGCCCACCCTGCTTTGCTCCTCTGCGGCCTACTGACTGAGGATCTGCACTTGACCTACACAACAACAACAACAAGCGGCATAATGGAGCCTGAAAGAGTTCAAGAAAAGCTGAAAACGGGAGAACTCAGTCTTCAAAGCCACCAGAGTGGAAAGTCTGAGGTCTGGAACTATTTTAAACTTGTAGTTGACGACAAAATGGCGTGCGTTGGTTTTGTGAGGTGCATCAAATGTGGCGTTGTGCTCAGCTATGACAGCAAAAAAACTGGGACCTCCTAAATATATTTATAATTTTGTATTTAAGCAACTAAATCCAGATTTATTTGGCAGGTTCACAGCTGAAGAGGCTGCGCAGCTGACGGCCGCTCCGGCCGGCGCAAACAAAGCCATCTTGATATATGCGCGTTTTATTTTGTTCATGTTTGTGCAGTTCTTATAAATATATTTGTGATACTTTTTATTGTTCTTTATCACTGTTACTGTTATAATTCAAGCCAGGTTGTGCAATATAGGCTGTTTTCGACCATTATTTTTTTTAGCGCTTAATAAAGCTTAATAAATAAACGTAGTGTTTTTTTTTGTTTGTTTTTTTTTTTTTTTAATCGGGTAGGGTCGGGTCGGGCGGTGATTTCTAGGAAATGAGCGGGCTCCCTCGGGCTTGGGTAATTAAACTAAGGGCTCGGGTAGGGTAGGGCCGTGGATTTCCGGCCCTATGACAGCTCTAATCTCCACCCAGAAGGCAGAAGGCAGGAGTGAGTTTCCATGGAGGTTTATGAGAGAGAGTGGGAGTTAAAACTGCATATTTCCTGGTGCATTTGTGTGTACATATGGACCAGCGCTCTGATTTTATTTATTATTTATTTTATAACACCGCTGCGGACCGTTGCTGCTCTCACCCATTCTGCCCAGAGGAGCGAGCCGCGCGCGTCTCTGGCTCCTCGTTCCGCTGGTCACCTTTGAAGTTCCGAATTCGTGCCGGTGTAATTTGCTCCCTCGAGTGTATGTATTTGCTCTCGTCAGCCTTGTTGCGGGGAGCACGCGCGCAGAGCTCCGCTGCGCGGCTGCCTTTCTGTACTCCCGACCTGTCTGGTCACGGGGGGAGAGAATAAAAAGCCGATGCGGAAATGAATGAATTTGTCGCGATCAAACGAATTAAACTAGTATGTCTACGTGGATGCTCGCTCAGAATATGATAGACATGAGTGAGCGACAGCAGGATTAATCAACAGGCAGCTTTAGGGAATATTTAAAAATGCTTCGCTTTTTCTTTTCCTTGCTCAGAGCAGCGGTCATGGAAGTTGATGAATGCTTATTATAACTCCGCCTGTAACTCCAAGGCGTCACTTTAGTGACGTGAATGCCCATGTGAATGCCCATATATGGAGAGGAGCAGATTTTTCCTGGAGCTTCTGCTAAAATCTGCTATAAATCATACCATACCATACCATACCATTTTATTTATAAAGCACTTTAAACAGGAACAAGTCCACACCAAAGTGCTGGACAAACAAACACGCAACAGGCAACACATACAATGAAGTACAACACGAAAAACATAAAAACATTGCAGATCATAAATCAAACGATCCAGTACAAATCAGCTGGCATTGAAAGCGATGGAGTAGTAGTGAGTTTTTAACCGGGATTTGAAAACCGAGAGGGAGGGGGCCTGTTTGATGAGCAGCGGTAACTCGTTCCAGAGTCTTGGGCCTGCTACAGAGAACGCCCTGTCACCCCTGCGCTTAAGGCGAGTTTCTGGAACTATTAAGAGTACCTGATCCTCTGACCTCAAAGCACGTGGAGGGACATATGGGTGTATCAGATCCGAGAGATAGGCGGGGGCGAGACTGTTCAGCGATTTGTAGACATACATGAGAATTTTGAATTGGATTCGAAGATGAACCGGTAGCCAGTGAAGGGAGGCCAAGACTGGTGTAATGTGCTCTCTTTTGCGTGTGCTGGTTAAAAATCGGGCAGCTGCGTTCTGAACCAGTTGTAATCGTGCAATGGTGGCTTGACTGACGCCAAACAGAAGTGAATTGCAGTAATCAAGCCTAGATGTAATGAATGCGTGAATCACTGTCTCCAGGTGCTTTTTGGATAATATGGGCTTCAGCTTAGACAGACGCCTCAGCTGGAAAAAACAGGATTTGACAATCATGTTTACATGACTGTTGAGTTTCATGGAAGGATCCATTATCACTCCCAGATTTTTGACTTTTTGTTTTTCGGACAGGGGTAGAGCAGACAGGTCAATGCAGTGGTTTGAGGTTGTGTCATTGGGAAGGAACAATATGGCTTCAGACTTCTTATCATTGAAGCTTAAGAAATTTAAAGCCATCCAGTCCCTGATGTCAGCCAGGCAGTCGAGCAGAGGTTGAATAGAGCCTGTACCATTTTGTCTTAGGGGGAAGTAGATTTGACAGTCATCAGCGTAGAAGTGGAAAGGTATATTGTGTTTCCGGAAAATAGCACCGAGTGGCAGCAGGTATAAGGAGAACAAGAGAGGACCCAGGATGGACCCCTGCGGAACCCCCCATTTAAGAGCCGCCACTGCAGAAGTAAAATCATTGATGGACACACAAAAAGACCTGTCAGAGAGGTAGGATCTGAACCAGTTTAGGGCTGATCCTGAGATGCCCACCCACTGCTCCAACCTAGCAATGAGGATCTCATGGTCGATGGTGTCGAAAGCGGATGTGAGGTCCAATAGGACAAGCAGCACAGAGTCACCAGTATCTGTGGATAGAAAGATGTCGTTAAAAACCTTCAGTAGGGCAGTCTCAGTGCTGTGGAGGGATTTGAAGCCAGACTGGAATAGCTCGGGGATAGCGTGATCCTCCAGGAAGCACTTTAGTTGGGACTCAACTATTTTCTCTAGAAGTTTAGAAACAAATGGGAGTCTGGAGACAGGCCTGAAATTGGATAATACTGACGGGTCGAGGTTTGGTTTTTTCAGGAGGGGTTGAACAGCAGCATGTTTTAATGATTTTGGCACCACACCCGAGGATAGACTGCTATTAACAATAGAGAGAATGGAGGGACCTAGAGTGTGAAAAACCTCCTTTAGAAGCCGAGGGGGGACCACATCGAAGGGGGAGCCAGATGGTTTCAGGCTGCACATGACCTGCTCTAGAGAGGACAGAGAGACTGGTTCAAAATGGTCAAACACAGCAACAGATTGAGGTGGGATGGATGGATCGTGAGATGGAGGAGAAATGAGAGCCCTGGTGGTTGCGATTTTATCTAAAAAGAAATGTTGGAAGTTCTCGCACAGCTCAGTCGAGGCTTCCATGGGTGATTGTTCAGTGAGGTGGAGAACAGAGTTTAGGGTGGAGAACAGAACTCGAGGGTTACGAGAGTTTGCAGCAATGATATCAGAGAAGTATTGTGATTTAGCAGTTTTCACTGCTTTCTGATATCGGCGCCAGCTCTCTTTTACCATCTCAAAAGAGACCTGCAGACTGTCTTTTTTCCACTTCCTCTCCACCTTTCGGCATTGCTGCCTCGCAGCTCTGGTAGTGTCATTCAGCCACGGTTCGGCCCTGAGTTTTGGTCTTCTCGTTTTGATAGGCGCTACTTGATCCAAAGCCTTTAAACAAACAGAGTCAAACTGGTTTGTCAGCTCCTCAGTGCTGGAGAGGAACCCCGGGGGCTGAATTAACATGTCATTGTTGTAAACCTCAGTGAAACGTGCGGCAGTTAAATGGTTAACATTCCTGCCTTTACGTGCAGGAATGCATGTTTTAGAGGTAACATGGGGGATGGTGAACTGAAAATTCACTGGCCTATGATCTGAGAATACATTGTCTCCTATTTCAAGGTTTGAAACAGTCACATCACATGTTAAAACAAGGTCCAACAAATGTCCACGCTGCTGCGTGGGAGAGTTCACGTGTTGAGTTAAATTAAATGAGTCCAATAAATCTAGAAAGTCCTTAACCATGGGCTTCTCAGGACAACACACGTGCAAGTTGAAGTCGCCTGAAATGACGACCCGAGAATATTTAGCTGTAATTTCAGCCAAGAAATCAGAAAACTCGCTGATGAAGTTCTTAGAACAAGGCGGCCGGTAGACAAGAGCACACAAAGTTACAGGTGAATGTCCGAGTTCAAACACAGTCAGCTCAAAGCTAGAGCAGGAGACTGGAATGGACAGTTGTTTACAGTCAAAAGTTGATTTGAAGATAGTTAATAATCCACCGCCACGACCTGATGGTCGCGGGTCGTTAAAAAACAAACAGTTTGGTGGTATTATTTCCGTCAGCGCGCTGGACTCACCCGACGACATCCACGACTCTGTGATGCAGAAAAAGTCCAAGTCGTGCTCTTCAAAGTAATCCCTGAGGATGAACGTTTTGTTGCAAACAGATCGGGCGTTGACAACACAGAATTTGATGATATCCGAGCTAGCCGCTGATGAGCTGCTAGCAGCTGATGTGCTAACAGCTGATGGGGGGGCGCGCGTCCGCGGCTCGCTGCCCACAGAGAGCTGCTCCGGCCGCAGATCCCCGTTGTTTTCCTGGTCCGTGCACGCGGGAGACTGGCGATGAGAATCGAGACCATCAGCTGAAGACAGCGAGGCAGAACGCCGGGCTCTGAGCTTCACCAGCCGGCCAGCTCGTGAGCCGCGTTTCTTCCTCCGAGTCGATCGATTTCTCCGTGCAGGCTGGTGCGAAGAGCAGCGGAGGTAAACGGGCAGCTCGTCTCCGAGCAACGGGGGCAGAGGGGGCCTCCCCGATCCCGAGGTACGCTCATACTGGCCCGAATCAGCGACATCCGCGGCAGCAAACCGTAAATCCAGAAGCTGCTTCCGATCATAAACCAGCAGTGTAGTTATGTCTCCAATGAAGAACGAACAAAACACAAAAATTCCAAACACCCACAGGAGAGGTGGACACGCAGCCATGCTTACGGGCGCCATCTTGGATCCTCAAATCATGAAATAACACATTTAGCGTTATTTCTCTACAATATAAATAAACGCTCCTGTATTATTTTTAAATAAACTAATAAATATTAATGGCGATGCAATTTGAAAACATGGTGGGTGTTGGACTTTAAGTTTCACTTTCACATACAGCACAGATGATGCAGGGAGCAATACGGTGTGATGTATTTGCTGAACAGAGCATGGTAAGTTTAGCCTATCTGTAAAATAAAATCAGCAATAATACATTTTCTTCAACCCTCCAATCCGCTTGTCATTAGCTGCATGCCTCTCAAGTTAGCAAGCTAACATTTAGATAACCTAGCATAAGCTATTGCCTTGTAAAACTTTATACAGAACAATAAATCTAACAGGGGTTAAATATATATATCAGTGTTAATAACATTATCTTTGTCATCCTCAATGAAATGCATTGTTTGAAAACTTTACTTCTCAGCAAGGAAAACACCGCTGCAGTCAATTCTAATTAGACCTTCACCATACGTGACTGTTTAAACAATGAACAGGGAAGGATGTTTCTTTGATTAATTGATATTTTTGTAACACACTTGATAACTTTATGGTGAATAATAGAGGATAATAAATGTGAATGCACGTTAAGAAGACTGTTTTTATGACCAGTGCACCACTTGTAAACCTAGTATGTGCCTAATTAAAGCGTGGATCTAATTAGCTTAGCTTCATGGTTGCTAACAGCTGCGCTAAATAAACAAGCCCTGCTCCACTTGCTGTTTTCTTAGATTCTTGGGGGTGGACAAAGCTCAAAAATTTCAGCCATTACAGTATATCGGTTATTGGCAGTCGCCTTTACCTCCCAATATTGATACTGTTTATAGCCAAAATTTCCATATCAGTCGGGCTCTATTAGCTACTACACCTGAGAAGAACCTATTAGGTGAGCTGTGTGGAGTCGCAAGTTTGTCAATGATGAAGCAGCTTAAAACTCTGTAACTCCTTAGGCCCATCTAAAAGAGAATCTGTAGTATTGATTCGTCTGATCGCTCCATGTTTCCACTGTGTGATGGCCCACCTGAACCCAGACATGTTAAACTTGGACCTGGTTAACACAAGGCTTCTTGTCATTGTCTAGATGTGTAAAGTTCTCTGACAAGATGTTGAAGAACTGAAGACCATCTGTTCATGTTTGATTCGCTTTTAAGGATTCTGCTTTTCTACCAAGTCATGGTTACACAGGGTATCCGCGGGGTTGTAAAAGGTATTAAAAGGTAGTAAATGAAATTAACACAAATTAAGGCCATTAAAAAGTATTAAAAAGTAATAAACGTCATCTGACGAGGTATTAAATTTTTTTAAACCTACACAACTATATTTTTCCCTTTCTGTCGTCTAAAAAAAGGTCTGTGAATTTATTTATCTTTTCTAATTTTATGTTCCAAGTAGGACCTTAGCTAAAACAAAGACGTCATATCGTCAGTCAGTGTGCGCGCGCACCTACAGCTGGCCGAGGCTGATCATGTCTGTAAAAAGAAACAGGAAAGAGGAGCGCGACTTTATCTTCCGACATTTAACAAGAAATTTACCTAAACAATTGTTTGTTAGCTCGAAATTATAGCAAAAGGGGTGTCTCAGTCTAACGTTTTCTTAATAAAAGTACTTTAATGGTTAAATCGGCTTTATTAAAAAAAAAAGTGTCGCTGCCTCAGTGCCTGTGTGCACCGTGATTGCTCAGCGGTGAAAACGGGAAGAGGGAGCGCGGCTCGTTTCGCCGTCATTTAACAAGAAAAATACCTAAACAATTCTTTGTTAGCTCAAAATTATAGCAGAGGTGTTTTTCTGTCTGTCATTTTCTTAGTAAATGCACTTTAATGGTCAAATTAGCTGCATTTCGCCACCGTGGTGCAGCTTGCTGCTGGATTGAAGCAGTGAGCAGAGAGGTGGGGAGAGTATGGCAGGCCGATTGAGTCATTAATAGCTAGTGAAGATTCTCAGTCATCCAGGACATGGTGAATTCTAAAAAATGCAATAAAAAAACAATAAAGTATAGTATAATAGTATAATAAATAGTATAATTAATAAAGTCCAGTTGTTTTTGTCTTGAACTTTTTTAAATTTGTCATTATAGGCACGTTTTCCTATTACATGATACAACAGCAAGCCATACATTACTACAATAGATATCATGAACTGTATTTTTTTTTTTTTTTCAGTCAGAATGAATGAAACGGCCATAGGTTTTTAACGACATATTTTTAGCAACGGACTCTGGTGACAGTGTTGTCCTCCTGCTTTTAGATTTATCATCTGCTTTTGACACCGTGGACCATAACATCTTACTATGTCGTTTGAAACAATGGGGGGGTGTCAGCGGTGCAGCACTGAACTGGTTTAGGTCCTACTTAGCCGACCGTACTTTCTGTGTCCGCCTTGGTGACCATGAGTCCTCCTCTGCTCCTCTTCTGTGTGGGGTTCCTCAGGGCTCAGTCTTAGGCCCCCTCCTCTTCACACTATACCTGCTCCCTCTTGGCTCCATTCTTAGAAAATATGGGATCTCCTTTCATTGTTATGCGGATGATACGCAGATTTATGTCCCGCTTCAGAAAAAGGACTCCAACTCTCTGGCCCCTCTGTTTTCATGTCTGGAGGACATCAAAGCCTGGATGGCTGTGAACTTTTTAAAGTTTAATGAGGGGAAGACTGAGGTGATGGTTTTTGGAAGCTCAACTGAGACTCCCAAGGTCAATGTTGGTTCCTTGGCTCAATACATCAGACCTATTGTTACAAACCTGGGGGTCAAGATCGATGCAGGACTAAAATTTGAAAACCACATCAGAGCAGTTGTTAAAACTAGTTTTTTCCACCTGAGGCAGCTGGCTAAGGTGAAGCCAATTCTTTCCAAGCAGAATTTTGAAACAGTAGTTCACGCCTTTGTGACCACACGACTGGACTACTGTAACGCACTCTATATAGGAATCAGTGATTCCTGTATCTCTCAGCTTCAGAGGGTACAGAACGCCGCTGCACGACTTTTAACTGGCACACGAAAGTTTGACCACATTACTCCTGTTTTAACCTCCCTGCACTGGCTGCCCATACATTACAGGATTCATTTTAAAGTTCTTTTATTTGCTTTTAAAGCGCAAAATGGTCTTGCCCCGCCCTATCTGTCCGAGTTGCTGCAGCCATACGCACCCTCTCGATCCCTCAGGTCATGTGATCAGCTGCTCCTGAGTGTCCCAAAGACAAAACGCAAGCTCAGAGGAGACCGTGCTTTTGCTGTGGCAGCTCCTAAACTGTGGAACAACCTTCCCTTGAACATCAGACAGGCCTCTTCCCTGTCTGTTTTTAAATCTCTTCTTAAAACCCATCTCTTCTCCCTGGCCTATGACACCATCTGCGATGTTGACTTTTAATAATTTTAGTCGCTTGTTTTATCTGAGTGTATGTTTCCTCAACTTTTATTATGTGACTTTTATTTATTTTAATTATTTTATTACCTGATTGTGATTGTTTTGTTGTGTGTACAGCACTTTGGTCCTGTAGGTGTTTAAAGTGCTCTATAAATAAAGCTGGTATGGTATGGTATGGTATATTTCAGTGTTATGGTTTATAAATATGGGAGAAAAAAATCTATAAATATGTCACTTCGTCTTATAAGTTGCAAGGCATGTAAATTACGGTATGCAAAAACTGCAACTTACAGGATGAAAAATACAGTAGTTATTATTTTCTATCTCTCTTTTTGAATTATGCATGTGTTCAGTGTTGAATTATTTTAACTAAACTGTTCTGTTTTCAAGTTTACAGTTTTTGTTTGCCATTAGAGATATGTTATGTGTGGGAACAATTAAACTTTTTCTCTTGGGTTAGATTTAAATAACAAGTAGGTCAGTGCTTTTATTGAGGCAAGAAGCAAATTGATGTATCCAGTAATTGTTATAAAACTACATTTACTACCAAAGTTTAGGAAGAAAATGACAGTAATCTACCACTTTACAATTAGTTGCTCTAAACTGAAGTACAACAGGTTGCCGCTACGGTTACAGCTCGGTGCCGTGATGGTATTAAAAAAATATTTTGATGGTATTAAAAAGGTATTAAAAGGTATTAAATTCAACTCTGGAATTTCTGCATATACCCTGTTACAGTAACCTGCTGTGACTTTTTGAATTTCCAAAGATTTAAAATATACTAATGTTTCAAGTTAGACACTGGGTGTGGGAAATGTGGACCTAAATGATTTTGGGAATAAAAGCAAAACCTCAAATGTCTTGAGTCCATGTGGGTATTTTTCAAATGCGAGATTTATTTGTTTCTCCAACATATTATTATATTATTATTATGTTAATATTACTCTTACTTTCTCTGATTTATTCCATGCAATTGTATGTAAACTTTTTTCTATTTACAGTATAAAGTTTTGTGTAATATTTTTTTGAAAAAGAAAAAAGTTAGTAAATGTAAAATGTTCTGCTGTTTCAGATTCTAACTCCATTCCTGCTGAGAAGGCTGAAGTCAGATGTGACTCTGGAGGTCCCTCCTAAGAAGGAGATTGTTGTCTACGCTCCACTGACTCCCAAACAGGAAGCCTTTTACACCGCTGTTGTCAACAAGACCATCACCAAGATGCTGGGCCAAGAAAAGGTCAAAACTACAAATTGATGCAACCTGTTCTGTTTTTATTTCACACCCAGTTTCATGACAAGTCATATCATAGCAGAATATTTCCTGGTGCTGCTCAATAATCCAGGTAGATAGATCTAACAAGGTGAAGTCAGGTCTTCTGGATGGATTCTTCTTTATTGAAACGTTTCATCTTTTATCCAAAAGACTTTGTCAGTCTACGGCCCCGCTTACACAGCATTTTTTTTTTTTTTTTTTTTTTTTGTGAAACTGCAGCTTTTCTGCTGCGGCTCGTTCATTTACACGACAACAACCTCATTCTCTCTGAACCTGAAGGTTTCTGAATCCAGATCTCTGAGAGCGGAGATTTTCAGGAGAACCCCTGCGGAGGTGTGAAATCAAGTTCAAGTCAATTTTATTGTCATTTCCATCACATGTGGTACATGAGGTGGAACCAAATTATGTACATAGGGTCCAGTTACATCCAACAATACCAAACATATAAAGTGTAAAAAGAAACGGTATAGAAGGCTCTGAGATATAAACTAAGATATACCGTATTTTCCGCCTGATAGGTCGCACCCTTCTATAGGTCGTTCTGTCCAATTATTGGCAATAAATTGGAAAAATCCATAAACGGGTCTCACCTTCAGTTAGGTCGCACCTACGTCACTGCCGACATAACGCGTCACCCGCCGCTGACGTGACGAGTTACCGCTGAGACAACCCGGAAATGTGGGCCGAGTGTTTAGCTCTGCTGCAAATGTCTGCCACAGGAGCGCACAGCAAGGCTTTAAGAAGATTAACACAGTAAAAACAATTATTTGTTTGCTAAAAATTATAGTTGACATTATAGCACAAGGGTTCCTGAGCTTAACCGTTCCTTAATAAATTCACGTAATGGTCAAATCTGCTGGATTTAAATTGTTTCGCTTTGACGTCTTCCAAACCATCACGTGCGCTGCGAAAATAAATTATAAATAAATCGAATTTTATCTCAAACAACTCCAACAGCTAACAGTTTGTAAATGAACACCAAATAATTACTTTCTGTAAGTTTCAAGAAAATCTGCGGTGTGGTTTATGAGCTATTTAGACAAATAGTAGCAGGAAAATAACCGAAGTTAACCACGACACGTTTACGTCTATAAAACATCGATTTTTTTCTCAAACATCTCATAAAGCTAGTCAGTTGTAAATGTCCATACAGTGATTACTTTCTGTAAGTTTGATAAAAATCTGTCCTGTGGTTCTTGACTTATCTTGCTAACAAACACAGCTAACAGTAGTTACCTCCAGAGCAGGAGGTCGGGCAGCGACAGAGTAATGCCGGGTACCCACCAAACGGGTCTGGAGCGTCAGAAACGCTCTTGCCGCCCTCTTTTGGCCGCTTGTCACCAGAATCTGTTCACACTGAAGACGCGGCTGATGACGCACAATGGGAGGAGCGTCTGGCTCCTTTTCCGGTTGTTTCTTGTACACCGGGCAGATGAAATCAGCTGTACGTGAGCCTCGTTACTACTTGAGTGGGTTTTCTACGAGCCGAACTGCAGCTCCAAAAGTCTTTGTTGAGATTAAAACTTTTTTTATGTTTGGGGTGATCGTATGCTCGAGCGGACAGCGGCAACTGTAAAAATGCCAAGTTTCTTACCGGAGGCTGGTTTCTTCATGGAGGCTTGGGGTAAGTTTAAAAAGTCCAAAAAAAAAGTCCCGTCGTTGTTGCGTCATCACATAGCAGAGTCTCTCCCGATTGGTTGCTGCGACGCAGCCAGCGTCGAAAGTTCAAATATTTGAACGTTGGCTGCTCGACGCGTCGGCTGCTTCGGACGCGTCACATGCGCAGAAAAGAACTGCCGCGCGAAAAGCTCAAAACGCGCCGCTTCACGATTCGCCGCGCCTCGACGTGCCTCAGCATAGACTTTCAATGTAAACCGGCCGCTTCCGCAGCCTGAGACGCGTTTGGTGGGTAACCGGCATAAGTCCGACCAGAGGAGGCTGCCGTCGGGACACATGAGGTGGGAATGGTCGGTGTACCCTAGCGGATAAAAGTGGTACTGCACCATTTTTTGCCAAAATGAAAAACGTTCCCCTCCCTGGGCTGCCACCTTACCGTGGTGGAGGGGTTTGAGTGTCCCAATGATCCTAGGAGCTATGCTGTCAGGGGCTTCATGCCCCTAGAAGGGTCACCCAAGGCAGACAGGTCCTAGGTGAGGGATCAGACAAAGTGCAGCCCAAAAACCCCTATGATGAGTACAATTAATGGACTAAGTTTTCCCTCGCCCGGACGCGGGTCACCGGGGCCCCACTCTGGAGCCAGGCCCGGAGGTGGGGCACGCTGGCGAGCGCCTGGTGGCCGGGCTTTTACCCATGGAGCCCGGCCGGGCACAGCCCGAAGAGGAGACGTGGGTCCCCCTTCCCATGGGCTCACCACCTGTGGGAGGGGCCAAAGGGGTCGGGTGCAATGTGAGATGGGTGGCGGCCGAGGGCGGGGACCCTGGCGGTCTGATCCTCGGCTACAGAAGCTGGCCATTGGGACATGGAATGTCACCTCTCTGGTGGGGAAGGAGCCTGAGCTAGTGTGTGAGGTTGAGAGGTTCCGACTAGAAATAGTCGGACTCACCTCAACGCATGGCTCTGGCTCTGGAACCAGTTTCCTTGAGAGGGGTTGGACACTCTTCCACTCTGGAGTTGCCCCTGGTGAGAGGCGCCGAGCAGGAGTGGGCATACTGGTTGCCCCCCATCTTGGTGCCTGTACGTTGGGGTTCACCCCGGTGAACGAGAGGGTAGCCTCCCTTCGCCTACGTGTGGGGGGACGGGCTCTGACTGTTGTTTGTGCCTATGCACCAAACGGCAGCTCAGACTACCCACCCTTTTTGGAGTCCTTGGAGGGGGTATTGGAGAGTGCGCCTCCTGGGGACTCCCTTGTTCTACTGGGGGACTTCAACGCTCACGTGGGCAATGACAGTGAGACCTGGAGGGGTGTGGTTGGGAGGAACGGCCCCCCTGATCTGAACCAGAGTGGTGTTCTGTTATTGGACTTCTGTGCTCGTCATGGATTGTCCATAACGAACACCATGTTTAAGCATAAGGGTGTCCATATGTGCTCTTGGCACCAGGACACCCTAGGTCGCAGTTCGATGATCGACTTTGTTGTCGTCTCATCTGATCTGCGGCCGCATGTCTTGGACACTCGGGTGAGGAGAGGGGCGGAGCTGTCTACTGACCACTACCTGGTGGTGAGTTGGCTCCGATGGTGGGGGAGGATGCCGGTCAGACCTGGCAGACCCAAACGTATCGTGAGGGTCTGCTGGGAACGTCTGGCAGAGTCTCCCGTAAGACGGAGCTTTAACTCCCACCTCCGGGAGAGCTTTGAACACGTTCCGAGGGAGGCGGGGGACATGGAGTCCGAGTGGGCCGTGTTCCGCGCCTCTATTGTCGAGGCAGCTTATCGGAGCTGTGGCCGCAAGGTTGTTGGTGCCTGTCGAGGTGGCAACCCTCGAACCCGGTGGTGGACACCGGCAGTGAGGGATGCTGTCAGGCTGAAGAAGGAGTCCTATTGGGCCTTTTTGGCTTGTGGGACCCCGGAAGCAGCTGATAGGTACCGGCAGTCCAAGCGGCATGCGGCTCGGGTGGTTGCTGAGGCAAAAACTCGGGCGTGGGAGGAGTTCGGAGAGGCCATGGAGAATGACTTCCGTACGGCTTCGAGGCGATTCTGGTCCACCATCCGGCGTCTCAGGGGGGGAAAGAGGTACGAGACCAACACCATTTATGGTGGAGGTGGCGTGCTGCTGACCTCAACTCGGGATGTTGTGAGTCGGTGGGCGGAATACTTCGAAGACCTCCTCAATCCTACTGGCACGTCTTCCACTGAGGAAGCAGAGCCTGGGGACTTTGGGTCGGGTTCTCCGATCTCTGGTGCTGAGGTCGCCGAGGTGGTTAAAAAGCTCCGCGGTGGCAAGGCTCCGGGGGTGGATGAGATTCGCCCGGAGTTCCTTAGGGCTCTGGATGTTGTAGGGTTGTGTTGGCTTACGCGACTCTGCAATATCGCGTGGACATCGGGGGCAGTTCCCTTGGATTGGCAGACTGGGGTGGTGGTTCCCCTATTT
>JBBPBX010057898.1:0-13899 GCA_038048925.1 Garcialebias charrua
TACCTGTTAGAGTTTCCATGTAAATGAATGTAATTGTGTTGTGTAAAATATTAATTAGTTTGTCATGTGTTTTCTCTTTTGTTTTAGTTTATGAAACGTTAATCATCTCTGAGAAATTAACCTTGCTGTATTTTGCAAAATGTGCCTTCTTTTGCTGTCATGGTTTGCGCTTCAGTACTTGTTTGAGGATATATGGTATTGGCAAAACTAATGGAAAGGAAGTGCATGGGTGGACAGTGTTCTAAAGAGAGAAGGGTGTCTGAAGTGTGTAAGTAGCCACACAAAATAGCTGACTCTGTATTTCCTTCAGGCAAAATAAGGTTACTTCTTCAGCAAAGCTGCCCAGTAATGTCTGCAACGAGGTTAGCTCCATGGATTGAGTCAGCGTATCACCTAATGTTTGTATTACAGCATTTGTGTGCAGGTATGTGCTTGACTGTTTCAGCCTATTGTGAAGAAAAGAAGAGTTAAGGGTAGAAAGGAAAGGAGTGTAGAAAATATGGAAAATAAATTAAAGAGGAGGCTTGCACAGATTGAGTTGCCTAGCATTGCTGTTTGAAAGGAGCGTATAGCCCAGTGGGACAACCCATGCCACCATATTAGATTTTCTGCCTTATTGCCTCAGCCAAACCTTCTTGCCTTAGGTCACTTTCTGTATAAGGGGACACACTATTCCCCTCTCCTCAAAGCCTCCCAGATATGTTGATCTAAAGCCAGGGCTTTAATATCAGCCAGATAACCTTCTAATTTTTGTCCTCAGGTTAATTCAGTTCAAACAACTTTAAAAGTGAACATGTCAATATTGAAAATATATACTCCAAGAAAACATTTATTTGGGTTTGTCTCGTTTCAGTCATCACAGTCCACCAGATATCAGAATGATTTGGTTTCATGGAGATCTGAATAAAAGACCACTTCTGAAATAAATTAGTTCATATGCAATTAACAATGAATATCAAATATATAAGTTTTGTCCCTCCACTTTTTTAGTGATTAGGTTGGCAACTAAAAGAGTATGGGAATAAAGCTGTATTAAGGGACAGCAAAGTAATTTGTTACAATGAAATAAACAAGTATATGGACTAACCAGCTAATTTACATTTACCCAATGATGAACCACTGATTACATTGTTGAAAGGCCAAATATTAGATAATGGTCAATTAACGATTGAATACTCTGAAAACTAAAAAGTAATTTATATGGGCTTAATAAACAGTTAGCCATTAGCCCAAAATAACCTACTGATCATATACTGTTAACAAATATGTACTTTATTAGGCATCCAATAAGAGCTAGTTAACCATTTGCTACAAATAAAGTAAAGTGCTATGTGTTGTCATCATTGTAAGTTCCAATACACTGGTGAAATTAGTTCTCTGCATTTAACCCATCACACCTGAGATACACCCAGGTGGAGGAGTGAGCAACAATGTAAGTACCTGGTGAGCAATTAGGGATTAGGTGTCTTGGTCAGAGACACCACAACATGTAGGAATACCTGGGAATCGAACCTGGGACTTTCTGGTCCCAAGTTGGCTGCCCTACCTCTACTTCTGAAAAGATTTTATTGTGAATTCATATAAATTCTATTTTAACGATTAAACATATATATTTAGATTATGTCTGGGGTTAATGTATCCTGTTGCAAGCTCATTAATCCAGGCAGAAAAATCTAACAAAGTTAAGGCAGGTCTTCTGGAGAACCTGACTTATCTTTGTTAGACTGGAGTTAACAATTGTCAAAGTCAAAGTCAACTTTATTGTCAAAACTGCAATATGTAGCCTACAGGACATACACATGATTGAAATTGCATTTCTCTCAGTCCCTCGGTGCAACAGTAACCATTTAAACACTAAAACACTGAAACATTTAATAAACATAAGCATAAAATGAAATAATAAAAGTAAAAGTGTAATACTGTCCTGAGTTTTTGCATAGTAGTTTTTGCATAGTAGTAGTATGAAAGTATGAAAAAGTTACACCAACACTAAAACACTAAACATTTAATAAACATAAGCATAAAATGAAATAATAAAAAGTGTAATACTGTCCTGAGTTTTTTGCATAGTAGTATAAAAGTATAAAAAGTATATCTATAAAATAAAATGAAAGTTCTGGCATTGACATTTGTAATAGAGTGACAAAGCAGCATATGAAGTTTATGTACACAGTATATGTATGAGGTAGTTGATATTGGTATAGAGGTAAAGTGGCATATGCAATAAGGCTAGTAAAAAATATATATATATCAGCAGTAGTGTAGATATAAAAAGTAGTGTGAATGTAAACAGTAGTAATAAATGTAAACAGTAGTAATGAATGTAAACAGTAGTAATAAATGTAAACAGTGAATGTAAACAGTAGTATGACTATAGGCAGTAATGTAATACAAACATTAGTGCAAATATAAGAAGTAGTGCAAACTGAATGAGCACATGACCGTGAGTTGAGTGAATAACCCGTTTTGATGACACAGAGTCCAGTGTTAAAAACCTTTGTGTTGTGTGGTAATGTGTGAAAGTTTTTAGTGTTAAGGCAGTACAAGTGGGAGGGAGGCAGAGCAGGTAGAGAGTTAAGCATCCTGACTGCCTGATGAACAGAGCTGTCACTCAGTCTGCTGGTTCGAGCCTGGAGACTCCTCAGTCTCCTCCCTGATGGCAGCAGGCTGAAGCAGCTGTGTAGTGGGTGTGTGGGATCACCTGCCATGCAGAGGGCTTTTCCAGTGAGGCGGTTGCTGTGTAAGTCCTGTAGTGAGGGGAAGGAGGTGCCGACAATCTTCTCAGCTGCTCTCACGATGTGTTGGAGGCTCTTGCGGTATTGCTCAGTAACAATCCACTGATTTCATATCACAAAGATGACTTGCATTAGGTTGGTTAACTATGATGAACCACTGATCACACATTGTTAAAAAAAGGTATTTTTTAGGTAGTAGTTGGACTAATATTCAGTTAATCATTAGATAATGTTGAACTACTCTTCAAACATGTTAAAAGGACAATTAATTATTGGTTAATTATCAGATAACCATTACCAAATGCTGAAATACTTATCACATATTGGTAATACAGTACCTAAATTTTTATTACCGGTATTAGCCAATGGTTGGTAAAAAGATTGTTTAATTATTACTCGGTGAAAAAGTCCTGATCAAATTTTGTTCATGTCATGTTGAGTCAATGATAAGCTAAACATTGGTATACTATTACCTAGGGATGATGTCCAACTCCATTTTCTACTGCTTTTATCACATTACCACTTTTTATATGTAGTCCGTTTGCAGAAGCAACGTACTGGTCCAGGAGAGAAACCCAGACATCCCTCTCAATCTCCACGTGGAGTACGGTACCCCACAATATTTCTAGGCCAGAGAGAATATATTGAATCTGTAGTGAAGTTTGGGTTTGCCTCATGGGGGCAGACCCAAAGTAGTGATGGGTTCAGGTAAGTGGCACATGCATGTAAAACCTCCCAACATGGCATCCATAATACCAACCTAATCAGATCCCCAAACCACCTCAACTGACTCCTTTTGATGCAAAGGAGCAGTAGCTTTGCTCAGCGATTCCCCCTATGACAGAGCTCCTCACCCTATCTCCAAGTGTGAGCCCGGCCACCCTACAAAGGAAGCTCAGGTCAGATGCTTAGATCTGGGATCTTATTCTTTCTGTCTTGATCCATACCACATGACTATGGGTGAGGGTTGCAACTTTGAGGGACTAGTAAATCAAGCGCTTTGCCTTTTGACTCAACTGTTTTTTTTTTACCCTGACTTTTAGAAGAAGCACCCTCATTAGTGGAGATGAGCTCCATCTCCCACTTCATACTGCTATCACTCCTGAACAAATGAACAAGACACTCAGATACTTAAACTCCTCTATGTAAGGCAATGGCCTCTTCCTTCTGAATCTGAGATTTGATAATTTACTATCTTCAAAGTAAACTTTCCTCGGGAGGCTGAGAAATGTGATCCCCATATAGTTATAACAATCTCTCCAATCTTCATAAAAATATATAATTTTTTTTAAGTGGACCACCATCCTGGCCTGCCACTTCTCCGCCATTGTCCCAGTTCCTTATGTGGCATTGAAAAGACATGTTAACCACAACATCTTAGTCTGATTCTTGCCCATTTCTGCCACCCTGTCACTAGGGAGTTTTTCAACTACCTTATAGGCATTGGTAATGGACCCATCTTCCCTCCTCAGACTTTGCCTCTTCAAAATTGGACATTGTGGACAGATTAAGGAGATCTTCAAAGGGCTCCCTCCATCTCTCAATTATATCCCAAGTCTGGGTCAGCAGTTCCCCACTCAAATCAAGCACTACCGGGAGTTGGACACGCTTTCTTCTTCTAGGTCACAGAACAGTTCAACAGAACTTCCTCAAGACCAGCTGAAAGTGCTTCTCCATGGCTTCCCAGAATTACATCCATGCCTGTGTTTTAGCATCTGTGTCCACAGAACTGCAGTCTTTCTGCCCACCTGTTAGCTGCCTCATGAGTCCTCCAGGACAGCCAGCACCTGAAGGCCAATGATTAGTTGACTATTAAATATTGATTAGCTAATGCTTGTTTAGTCAATACCTCATAGTAAACTAATGACCACATATTGTTAAAAATATATTTAAAATAATTATTGATTAGTGCTCATTATACCAATGTCTAATCATAAATTCCTGCTCATATATTGTTATACAGTATAGCCAATGATTAATAACAATTAAGTAATGGAGGGTTTACCATTAGCTAATAATAAACAGCCAATTATAAGTCCATGGTAGGTGGAAGATTTGTTACTCATTAAATAAGCTATAAAAAAAAGCCAGGTACTAATTGCTAGTTATTTGTTAGAATTTTTTTGTTAAACAGATTATTTTTGAGTGATGTGGGTTTTTTTTTTTATAATAAGGGGATGAAAAAATATATATTGTTAGTCACCAACTGATAAGTGACTAACATTTTTTTTGACAAATGACCAAATGATAAATATAAAATCTTGTTAACTTATTAAAATTAAGTGAACAGTTGCTTTTTTTTTTTTCCAAAATGTTGACCTTTTTCTTTGTATGTATTTCCTAATTGTGAAGCTGAAAAAAAAGCACATAAAGATTAGTTAATACTGTACACAACTGGAGGTTTTAAATAGTATTTGAGCATTCAAGTAATGGCACATGTTCCATAAAGCACATTAATGGTATTGCATTACTTGGTTATTACCTTCAATTCCATTACTTTAAGTTATGCAAAAAACATACAAACAACCCTTATAATTACTTTTTTATAGTTTTTAAACTACTGCTTTATCATTATTTAACTATTTGTGTACCCTTAAGTAAAATGGTTGTAAGGAGTACCGTGACAATGGGACTATTTTTCTTTTAACAATTTTGTCATACACTTGGTGATTAATGCAACACTGACACACACACATAAACATGACTTTCCCAAAGATAGCAGTGCACATGATCCTTTCAATAGATTAGTGTTGCTGATAAAATGATAAATTCTATCCTCTGTCTATGAGAAACACATTTCCCACCATGCTGCATGAAAAATATTTAAAGAAACAATCTCCTAAAAGAAAACTCAATACACTAGGATGAACAATGCAAGTTATATTCCCAAATCCAACCTACAGATAACCTTGAGCACTGTTTATCACCATTCCCACAATATAGTTTACATTAAAAATATATGGATGAACTTCGAACATTTGACAGCATGCTACAAAAAATGCATCATTGGTTATTGTGATGCCAGGAGACAAATGGGTGATTATGAACAAATATAAAACAAGTCATTAATCATGCACATGTGACTTGTCTAAGTGCATGCTGGGATGAAAGAACATTATAATGTAACCTCCCTCCTCCAATGTAAATTCATATACAGTACTGAGCCCCATATGTTCTGTGTGAGCTGAAGCCATGCATTTGTATTTGCAGAGATTGTATGATAGAGAACAACATAACTTGTCAGTTTTGCTGTGTTATTCCATTTTAAGAAGATAAATTGTGTTTTGTATGCTGCAGTGAGAATTTGAAACCTATATGATGAATGCCTGGCTGAATGAACTCAAAAGAAGATGAGGAATGATGTGCAAAAAATCCATTATTGCTCTGTCTTGTGCATTTTCTTAAAACAGAGAATGGCAGGTTATTTTAATAGAAGATCCCAGTACACAAAGAGATGACTAAACTATACATGAAGTGATGCACAAAAAGGGGCAAAAGAGGAATATCAAAAAGCTACAGACAACAAATTCAAAAAATTCATAGATGTGGTCAGGAGTTTAAATCCATACATTACCTTTAAGCTTTTAATAAGTTGCATAAGCCATTTTGAAGAGTGTTTGCTGGCATGGGCCTGTTTTTTAAGCATCTTCCTCACATTTTCAATAGGCCTAATGTCAGCCTACTACAGTATTCAGAAACCATGTCTGATGTGTGTTTGGGAGAGCTGTCAAGCTGGAAAGTTTAATGTTTTGCGGGTACACCACAAAAAAAGGTTAAATCATTTCATCTGGACTACTGTAGTTCCTTTAAGGGAGAAACGTTTCAACTTCCAACCAGAAAATGTCCTCAGTCTTTAGCCTGCCAACCAGATGTGTCCCATAAGTAGCCTTCATTGCTGTGTTTCAAGCCAACATCTTGTTGGAATCTCAGAAGCTGGTTTTTAACACATGCAAAAGGACCCATCTGTCGCAAACACAATAATCTTGATTAACAATCAAATGATTTAGGGTAGTTATTGTCCTTTGTTGTTCCATCCATCTTTTGCAAATTACTACAGGAAACAAAGCAGCCTTGCAGCCTGACCCTCACCATGCTTGACATTTGGTACAGGTGTTTTGGGGGTATGGAAGCTTCACCATGACTCATTCAAACATATGACTTTTCATTAATAATAATAATAATAATAATAATAATAATAATAATAATAATAATAATAATAATAATAATGAATTCAATTTATAACGCGCTTTTCATTAGTGAAAATCTCAAAGCGCTACACACATTGAATGCTACACACATTCATACACCGGTAGCGGCAGACTACCATGCAAGGTGCTTTCCAGTCCTACCGGGAGCAACTCAGGGTTAAGTGTCTTGCCCAAGGACACAACGACACATGGTGTGGGGAACCGGGATTCGAACCGCCAACCTTCCGATCGGGGGACAACTGCCATTACCACTACGCCACGGCCGCCCCGTGGGCATCCATCCAACCATTATCTTCTGCTTATTCCAAAGGGGGGGTCATGGGCGCAGCAGTTTGTGCAGGGAGGCCCAGACATCTCTTTCTACAGCCACCTCTTCTGGGAGGACTCCAAGCTGTTCCCAGGCCAACCGAGAGATATGGTCTCTCCACCATGCCCTGGGTCTTCCCCATGGTCTCCTCCCTGTCGGACATGAGTGAAGCACCTCCCTAAGGAGGCGCCCAGGGAGCAACCTTACCAGATGCCCAAACCACCTCAACTCATTGTGGCCAAATGGATCAAAATGTGTTTTGTTTGACCTGAAACCATTTTTTTTAGGAGACATTGACTTTTCCATGTGTGCAACTCAAGGTGAAAGACTGGGACTTCTTCTGTACCTTGGCAAAGCAATGGAACCTGAAATATAATATAAATGGCTTTTATACAATCACAACTGATGAAAAAGCTAGAATGCTCCCGCTATTGATTTTCACTGAGTTCCTTAAACTTTCCTATTACTGTCCCATTGAGTAATGGACAATCCAATCGGTATTGTCAAGCAAAGCTTTTATTCGTTTTTTTTTTTAACCTAGTGAAGAAAACCTACCAGCTGCAGTCCATTTTGATCTCTAACAATAAGTTACATTCACCACCATTTATAAAAAAAATATAACATAAGTTAGAAAATAAGTGAAAGTATGTACTTTGTACATACCGGTACTTGAGCTCAAATGCATTATTGTGACACCAGATGGATTAGAAAAAATACAATAAATTTAAATTTATGCTGCAGATTTTGTTCTTGAAAACCATTTAAGTACAGTAGATCTTTGTAAAACTTCCAAAAGTTCAAACAACAATAACATAAAAATGTCACAACATATTATGGCAAATGAGATGAATGCACACAAAAATGTCCATTAGTGAGCTTTTTTCAGTCCCCATAGGATTGAACCAAACTGCCCTACTTTAATGTTTTCTTCTGGAAATATCAGCTGATCTACATTATCAAGGGGAAGCAAACTGAGTTGTGTGCTGCAGTTATGTCATGAGGGTTGGTAAATATTTTCACATTGTTTGTTGATGTTCACAGCATTATGTAAATTGGTGGCTCTATTCCTAAACAGCTGGTGTCATTGAGATAAGCTACTCAACAAAAGTGAAACTAGAAGAGAAAAGTGTCTTGGAAGGTGATTCCTTCTTTCGTCACACACATATCTTAAACATTTTCCACTTCCACTTTTAAGCAGATAATTGAAAACAAACTTGCTTCATCTAGTAATTAAATTGTTTTTGTGATATAAATGCAAAAACAAGAAAAAAAAAGATGCATTTTGGTTTCATCCCAAAACAGCATTTATTTTCAAGTACTTTATTAATGGAATTTCTGAGTCAGAGTCAGAGAGTCTTTATTGTCATTTGCACCGCATGTGGTACATGTGATGAAAACGAGATTATGTACACAGGGTCCCAGTTACATCCAACAACAAATGCAAGAGAAAAACAGTAATAACATCTAGGATTAACTAAGAAAACATCAACTAGAAATACACTAAGCCCTAATGTAGTAGAAAAACATCATTATAAACAGCAGCACGAACATGAGTCTGTATGAGCAGATGGTCACAGATGAACACAGCAACAAGAAAACAGATCAGCATCAGCATGATGTGATATTTTGCAGTGATTATTCTTATTGTTTATTTATTCATGAGTCTAACAGCCTCAGGGTAGAAGCTGTTCCTCAGTCTAGTGGTTCTACACTTGATGCTCCTCAACCTCCGTCCTGAGGGGAGTGGGGCAAAGAGTGAGTGTGCTGGGTGAGTGAGGTCTTTCATGATGCAGGTGGCTCTTTTCCTGCATCTGGAGGTGTAAATGTCTGTGATGGTGGGGAGACTGACTCCAACAGACTTCTGTGCAGCCTTCACCACTCTCTGTAGAGCTTTCCTCTCTGCAACTGTGCAGCCTCCATGCCACACGTTGATGCTGGAGCACAGGATGCTCTCCACTGCACACCTGTAGAAGGAGGTGAGGACTGGGCTGCTCAGACCAGCTCGTCTCAGCCGTCTGAGGAAGTAGAGTCTCTGATGACCTTTCTTGATCAGGCTGGTGGTGTTGTTGCTCCAGCTGAGGTTATCATTCAAGTGTACACCCAAGTATTTGTAGCTGGAGACCACTTCCACTGCAGATCCACTTATGTTCAGTGGGGTGTGGGTGTGTTTGTTCCTTCTGAAGTCCACAATCATCTCCTTTGTCTTCTTCACATTCATGTGAAGGTTATTCTCTTTGCACCAGCTCTCCAGGTGTTCCACCTCCTGTCTGTAGCTGGACTCATCATTGTTTGTGATGCATCCCACCACCGCTGTATCATCTGCAAACTTAACAATATGACAGCCTGGATGTGTGGCTGTACAATCATATGTGAGCAGAGTGAACAGAAGAGGGCTCAGCACACATCCTTGAGGAGAGCCAGTGCTGAGGGTAATGGTGGAGGAGGAGAAGTTGTGGATCTTCACGGACTGTGGTCTGTTTGTTAAGAAGTCTAAGACCCAGTTACAAACGGAGGGGCTTAGTCCAAGTGTGGATAGTTTGTCTATCAGAGTTTGGGGGATCATGGTGTTGAAGGCAGATGTGAAGTCCACAAAGAGCAGACGGACGTATGAGTCCTTCTGATCCAGGTGGGTGAGAGCAGTGTGGACCACAGAGGCGTCCTCTGTTGATCGGTTCTCGCGGTATGCATACTGATGAGGGTCCTCGTTGATGTTGACGGTTGTCTTGATGTGGGACATGTTTCTCAAAACATTTAGCGACTATCGGGGTGAGGGCCACCGGTCTAAAATCATTCAGACCAGTCACTGTGGAGCTCTTTGGGACTGGGATGATTGTGGCGGTCTTCAGGCAGGTGGGAACTGACTCCAGTTTTTCAGTATGAATTTGTTAATTCACACATCCAAAAAAATGAACATTTAATGTAGTTACTCAAATTTGAAATAAAAAAAAGACATTAAATAGTATTAAATGCCTCACTTATTCCTGTTTTACTGGAAATTCTAAACTTCACTTATACAAGCTACTATCACTGATTTACTGGTTAGCACCTGGTGATGTCACATATTACTGCACAGCCTCATGTAGATGGCAAAAGTCCCTGCAGGCTTTTGGAAACTGATTAGAGTTTTGGATTAAGGTTCAAACTATGCAGCAAAATCTTAGTTTGTTTTCAAGCACACCTTCTTTAACATTTAGCAGATGATTACTTGACCTTGTGCTTTGTTCACACTAGCAGAAACACACAAGCACATAACAAAACAGAGTCAAAATCCTATAGTTAACATTTTTTTTAAATGTTACATCAAGGATTTGAGCCTTTATGCATTTAATGTGAGCTTCTGATAGAAGTGAATTCAAACTAGAAAAATTGCATTTTCTGTGCAAATGCAAATAGCAAAAAGCAAAACGTTAAAGAAGCTGAAATTGAATTGTTAAGGCTAAAATAATGAATTAACTGAAAGCTAAACAAACTTTGTTTAGCTTTCAGTCAATTCATTATTGACTGAAACTCGGTGGGGCTACTCGGTGGGGCTACATGCTAACAGGTGTTGCTAATGGCGGCGCTGGCAGGCGGCTTTTGGTAAGTTATTAAAACGTACAGGTAGTCCCCGACTTACGAGCGAGTTCCGTTCCTCCGAGGCGCTCGTAAAGCGAAAATTCGTAACTTGGAACGGCCGCCACGTGTCTCGTAAGTCCGGAATTTCGCTCGTAAGTTGGAACGGTTTTGCTAGCGCGACTACAAACACTCGTTTTTCATCGAAAAACTGCTTACGAGTGCATAAAAATGATCGGAAACGTGTGTCCACATGTTTAGCTAACGAACTGTGGTGAAAAAACACAGAAAAACTCGGTATTTTTTGCGTTTTTTCCAAAAATTCGCCAGCTCGTAAGTCCGGAACCTCGTAGGTCAGAGCGCTCGTAAGTCGGGGACTACCTGTATTAAAACATTTTAATGACTAATTAGGTTTGTTGTGTTGAAGGACTTCGTTGAACTTCCTCCACGAGGTACTTTTTCGTCGAACGTTTTGCAGTTAGCAAACTTCGCATCACAGGCTCTGTGATCGGTAATTGAAGGCAAAAGCCGATCACATACGCTTTAATGATTATCGACCGATTATGATCGGTGACCGATCGATCGGCACAACCCTAAAACAAAGCTACCGGTAATTACTAATTAAAAATAGCAAAAAGCTTGATAAAAGGTAAAAATAGTTAAACACTAGCTCAAAGTAGCTAAATGCTACAAGCTAAAAGTAGCATAAGAGGACAAAACAAGTTTATCAAAGCAGATTTCAAAGAGAGAAATGCTTTTGAAGCAGTTGAAATGATAGTCTATTTCTATAGGGTACAATATTTTTGAAAAATAAAAAAGTTACAAAACCAGCAGTCATTGCAGGAATGTCCTGAATGAGCTGAACATTTTTCTGAATGTTTTAATATGTAGGCTGGCTATAGTAACACAACATACACAAAAGTACAACATAGTTAAATGTCTTAAAAGATACAGAAGAAAAGACAAATGTCAAACAAACAAAAAGAAAATCAAGTGGTACACTGATGTCCCCCATCGCTAAAGGACTGGACGAGTGAATTTTTGAGAAAAGTTGTTTTCTGGTCTGGAATTAAACAGAGAATGCAAGTACCAGGTAAACCTTAATGTTTTTGGAGCCAGATATTCAAGTGGGTGGGAGTTACGCTGTGTATAAGAAGAGAGGAAGTTTTTTTTTCTTGTCCGAGGCAGCCTAGAGTGACGGATCCGGGTGAATGGAGGAAGCAATTTTATCCACCATCAGGTGCAATGGTAGAGCCAGAGGGTGGCCATGGTGGTCCTAATAATTTGAGTAAATTGTACTTTTAAGCAATTCCCTCAAATGATAAATGTGACCAGGTATATTGTATACAGTAGGCTACTTTGTATATTGGAGTTTGACATGGCAAACCAATTTTTTAAAGGACCCTTTCTTATGCCTAGACACATCCCCAAACCAAAAAATAAGTTGGCCTGTTGCTTATATTTCAAGTTATTCATCTCATAAGGTTTACATACATATGGTGGCAGCCATCTTGGATTTAGCCGTGGCATCCCAGTTTTTGATAGGACATTTTCTTACACGCAGTCACACAGCAAAACAAAAGTCAGCACATCACTTATTTAGTCGTTATTGCACTCACAGCATGCACGGATGGACAGACGGACAGACGGTGGGTATTTCCAATTCCCCTTTATCACTCAGTGATGACTGTGACGATAACAAGATCACTATGTTGTGAATGATGGTTCACCTTCACACAATAACACAGGGGCAAAGCTGGTAACTCTGAGAGCAATTCAAATTGATTCATGGAGGGAAAAAATAAGAAAACATCTCTCACAGTAAAAAAAATGTAAAAAATATATTTCATACATTGTCATTTAATGAATACTGTTGTTGAAAATTCTATTTTAGATCATAGTAACTCTAAAAAAAAAAATTCTTTCTCAAGACGATTGGACTTCTTTTCTTTTTTGAATAGGTTTTTCCATTCAAAGGCTTATGTTCTCTCCGTGCATGTGTGGGTTTTCTCCGGGCACTCTGGTTTCCTCCCACAGAACAAAAACATGCAGGCTATGCTAATTGCTAACTCTAAAGTGTCCCTTGGTGTGAGTGAGAAACTGAATGGTTGTTTGTCTCTGTGTAACTGTGGTGGACTGGAGACCTGTCCAGGGTGCCTTTTGTACAGTCACTGCTTTGATATGGGCACCAGTGACCCCCGTAACCCAGAGAAAAAGAAGCGGCTAAAGATATTGGATGGATGTACTTTTCTTAAATCCCCCCCAAAAATTTGTTAGGTGAGCCCAAATCACGTGCAGTACAGGTAGTCCTCGACTTACGACGGGGATCCGTTCCTACGGGGCATCGTAAACCGAATTTCGACGTAAGTCGGAACATACGTACATACTACACCTTATACGTACAGTACTGTATTTTACCAAGCACTTAGTCTATCCTAACACAGTACCCTACATAATTATAAAATAAACATAAATTTGGGGGCTATAATGAAGGGGAAAATAGTTAATTTCCTACTGGGATGCTGGTGAAGCCGTTTCCTCCATCCCTCCTCTGTATTCTCCATTTGTTTACAACGTAAAACCGCCGTCCAGCCGTCCAGCTCGGTCCATCCTCCGTATTTGTTCACGACGTAAAACCGCATTTGTTTTGTTGTTTGAATGTCCAGAGGACCAGACTTAGCTTTTTTAGAGAGTACAGTGCACTATTCCTCCGCCGCTACGTTTACGCCGTAAAACCAGAAACCTGAAACTGCATAACTCGGCTTTTCAAAAATAAATATTCAGAAAAAAAATTATATATATATATATATTTTTTTTTTTTAATGGGAGATGCGTCGTAACAGCGAAACGTCGTAACTCGAGACTGTCGTAAGTCGAGGACTACCTGTAGTCTGTTTGAGGGTATTGGCAAAAATGGTCCCAAACTTGTGCTATACATGAACAGTTAAACTTTGTTTGTTTGTTTGTTTGTTTGTTTATGGAAGATTGTTTTAAATTATCAAGTTAAAGATTCTGCTTTTCTGCCAAGCACAGTCAGTCCCAGATTATGTGTAGAAGAGTTTATTTATATATATATATATATATATACAGTATATAT
>JBBPBX010057899.1:0-22274 GCA_038048925.1 Garcialebias charrua
AGTGAAGTGATTACTGTTTCTAACTCATAAACAAAACTGAGAAGTTCAACTTGACACATACCCTGAACTTTGCCATAGTTTTTTGACTAAGGGCGGCCGTGGTGTAGTGGTAATGGCAGTCCTCACCCGATCGGAAGGTTGGAGGTTCGAATCCCGCGTCCGCCCACCATGTGTCGTTGTGTCCCTGGGCAAGACACTTAACCCCGAGTTGTAGGTCTGGATGGCGCCTTGCAAGGCAGGCTACCACTACCAGTGTATGAATGTGTGAATGAATGGGTGGATGGCTGGTATTGTAAAGCGCTTTGGGGCTCCTCACAGGGGGCTGGAAAGCGCTATATAAATAAGCTCCATTTACCATTTAAGACATACAGTTTGAGTGACCATCATTGGTAACAGCATAAAACATGATGATACAATGACAAGAGTTATTCTGTTAATTAATTCTGAATTAACACAAATTAAAAGGAAGTCTCTTCTGATTGATCTGTGTCCTTTGATTCAAAAATAAATGTAACAAAACAGTGTCCACTGTCCACTCGTCTCCTTGAGAGCCTCAAGAAAAGTGTACCACTAAGAGTTTCAGATGACTGGGTTGTATCACTAGTATTACATTCACTGTTTACATTTATTAATACTGTTTACATTTATTATTACATTTATTACTACTGCTTTACATTTATTACTACTGTTTACATTTACACTACTTTTATCTACACTACTGCAGATACATATACAGCATTCTCTGACTAGCCTTATCTAAGGATGCCAAATGTGCCTTATGTGCCTTACTTCATATGCCACTTTGCCTCTATACCAACATCAACTACCTCATACATATACTGTGTACATTAACTTATATGCTGCTGTGCCACTCTTTGCAAATGTCAATGCTAGAACTTCAGTTTATTTTATAGATATACTTTTTATACTTTTTATACTACTATGCAAAAACTCAGGACAGTATTACACTTTTATTATTTCATTTTATGCTTATGTTCATTGGGTGTTTGGTGTTTTAGGGGTGTTTGGTGTTTCAGTGTTGGTGTAAATTTTCATACTTTTATACTATTATGAAAAAACTCAGGACAGTGTTACACTTTTACTATTTTATGCTTATGTTTATTAAATGTTTTAGTGTTTAGATGGTTACTGTTGCACCGAGGGACTGAGAGAAACGCAATTTCAATCCTGTGTATGTCCTGTACATATTGCAGTTCTGACAATAAAGTTGACTTTGACTTTGACTTTGAAAACCTCACTGAGATGTTCTGAGATAAAATGGGCCTGGACTGTCTCCCATTGCAAAAACTTGTGGAAACTTTTGCAACAATTAAATTATTTTTTACATGTGGCCATGTTTGGTTGTAATTTGACTGTAGTTGACATGAGGTGGTTATTTGAGGAAACTATGCATTAAACAACATTCTGTACACCTAAAAATTCACTGAAATTTTTGTTGTTTAACGTCATCGATGGTTTTCCTGAATGATTGGTACGGTACATAAAACTGCAGGTGTTTTTAATAACAGAGTGGCTTTCTAAAACCTTTGACTGGTGCACAAGAATTTTCTTTTCATTTGCCGTCAGCCAAACATTTATTGCTTGCTTCTGATTGTAACCACTGCACCGTCACATTTATGCCATGACAGAAAAAAAACGCAAGCTGGGGTTATTTTTCCCATGAACCTCACATTTTACAGTCAAGAAGCAAGAATGTTCTAAGGTATTGCAACGCTTCGCAGTAAATTTCTATCCAAGCTTATTTTAGAGAAGCTAAAGTGTGAGCAAAGACGTAAAACTAGTTGTTCAGATTTGTGTTGCAGTGTCTCCTTGGTTTGTTTTTACCTTCAGCAGAATTAGTCAGTGACAAATACTGAAGCTGGGGTGGCACCTTCTCTTCACTCCACCCCAGCTGACAGCAGATGATCTCTGAGAGTGGAAGAGAGAGTCACCCAGATGTCTGAGCTGATGCTTTTAAAGAGCAACACAAACTCCTGCATGATGACTGAACAGCAACTTGCCTGCATCCACTGCAGGGGAGATGGTTGGAGTTTGACAGAGGGATGGGAGCAAAAGACCGACAGCATGGAAAGGCTGAGGGAGGAGTGTGGTGGTGCGGACCCTGCTGGTTTGTGCGCCGGGTCACAGAGGCCCAAAGCATCCTTTACAAGCCTCTGTCATGTCCGATTACATCAGAGCCGCTGCAGCTCCTTGCCCTCCCTGCTCATATTGATGAGAGACAGTGACAAAAAATGTATACAAGCTGGAACATAAGCACACAAACCTTAAACTATATCCTTATGGGACGATTTCCTTGACCTCTGCAGCCTCTGTGGACCTAATTTCACAGCAACAGCTGAGAGACCACTGCTCTCTGGACAAAATGTACCGATAGAAGGACACAAGTGGCTGACTGAACCGCCTGTGCGACGCTGAGAGTTACAGACAACTTTCTGAACTCCCCAGCCCTGCAGGACTTTTCCACAAATACTGTTTTTCTTTCCTCTCACTGCTGCTTCTCCATTTTCCCCGACTCTCTCCATCACCATGTCTGACCCATTTCGGCTCATGCAGTTCAGCACTTTTTCCTCCAGTAGCGAGCACATTAGAGGAGCTGCAGCCTCCACGACTGTCAGGGGAAGACTTCAACTACAGCAGCTGTAGACACACTGACCAGGAGAAAAGGCTCTGAGACTTTGGAAACTTGATGACTTGAAGCTACACATTTTCTTATCCAGGAATGAAATCAAACATGCTGATCTGTGTTCATCTGTGACCATCTGCTCATACAGACTCATGTTCGTGCTGCTGTTTATAATGATGTTTTTCTACTACATTAGGGCTTAGTGTATTACTAGTTGATGTTTCTCTTAGTTAATTCTAGATGTTATTACTGTTTTTCTCTTGCATTTGTTGTTGGATGTAACTGGGACCCCGTGTACATAATCTCGTTTTCATCACATGTACCACATGCGGTGCAAATGACAATAAAGACTCTCTGACTCTGACTCTCTGACTCTGATGATCAGATAGAAGGTGGCGGCCATTCAATAGTCAGTTTGGTAGAAACAGTTGTGACCATAGGCGTTGCATTAAAAAATACAATAATTTGGACCCCCCTGCATTTACCATGAAATAGTTCATCCAGCGCTGTTTCTATTTCTTGGTGAACTAATCTACAGTATTTTCTGGTGTATAGGTCGCATTGTCCAATTATCACCAATAGACTGGAAAAATCCCTAGATAGGTCGCACTGGTGTATTGGTCGCACCTACGTTTAACTCTGCTGCAAATGTCTGCCACAGGAGTGCACAGCAAGGCTTTTAAGAAGATTAACACTTAAAAACAATTATTTGTTTGATAAAAATTATAGCAAATATATGTCTGAGCTGAACTTTTCCTTAATAAATGAACGTAATTGTGAAATGAGCTGGATTTAAAAATTTGTTTCACCGAAAGTGATAACAAGCCATATATAGGTCGCACCTGAGTATAGGTCGCAGGCCTTGAAAAAACCATAAAAAGGTGCGACCTATACACCGGAAAATACGGTATTCCACTTGATTAACAGGAGAATACTCAAACCACTAAAAGTCCACTCCGGGTTTTACTGGTTACCTACAACTCCACACAGCAGCGGTGTTTCTCCTCTGCGTCTCCGGCCTTGACAGGACGCTCACAGGTGGAGGAGGTGGAGACACCTCTGTGCTGCCCGCTAGCTTAGTGCTATGTTAGTACCAGCAGTTACTGACCGGGGTGGTTCGGATGCTCGAGAGAAGCGGAGCGCTACATCCGTAGCATCTTAGCTAGTGCATCTAAATTGTGCGACTGTAGCTTAGCGCTAAGCTAAGTGTGTGACGCTGTAAGATGCTGTAAGTGTAAGGCATTGTGTGTTAAGGTGCATTAAAGTTTAAATGTCTTTAAAACCCACAGCTGAACTTACACAAACATGGTGAGGAACATACTTTAAATAAATGTGTGGAATTAAAGGAAATTAGGTGAAATTTTGCATTTTTGTACGTTATTTACCTTTAAACAGGGAACATACACAACGGTGTGAATACAGTTGTAAAGGTTGTAATCGAGCACTCTCGATATGAGCGAGAGTACGGTTTCTGAATGGAAGGCTTGTTGTGGATTTTTCTGTTTTAATGTGTCTCAACACAGAAACAGGTCAAATTAAAGATGTCTTCAAAAAAGGTCTTTGTGTTTGTTTATTGCAATACGGACACAGACGTCACACAGCCTGCAGAGGAAGCGTGTGGGACAGAAAGTTCAATCCAGTTTTATAGCTTGTTCATGTGATGACAAAAGACAAGTAAAATCAGTCAGAAAGGAATTGTGCTCTTTGTTCTTTAATAACTGGGCTGTTGTTTACGTACTCCTTTTCTATTTAGATTAAACATGTACCACTTAGACAAGATACAGTATATCAATCATGAGATGTATTTGTTCTAGTCAGATAAAACAGGAGATGCATGATTCATCATCATCTCAAACACTTTGAACATAATATTTTTCCACTGTGAAGATAGGCACGTACATATGAATTTTATATTTAAGGTAAAAGTCCAATTTAACAGACTTTAGCAGTTGTTAAAGGTTCAAGGTACATTCGCATCACATGTGGTACATGAGGTGGAACAAAATTGTGTACTCAAGGACAAGGTCCCAGTTACACCTAAAAACAGCAATACGATAAAATAAACTATAAAAAAAGAAACAGTACACAAGGATATAAGATATACGCCAAACCATGATAATATAATATAATATAATACAGTATATTAAACAGCAGCCTGAACATGAGTCTGTTGTGAGCAGATGAGTATACAGCAGTTTATGGGTAAGAATCAGCAGCACTGATAAAATGTCAAATCTCCAATTAAAGTGGCATTACAGTGATTTCTATGGGTAGGATTTATGAGTCTAACAGCTCATGAATATATAATATTCAAAATTTTCTGGGGGAGGACACCCCCCAACACACCAGCACCATCCCCCATTACCAATACTTCTAAGGCCAATACTCGTGATGTTTTGAGTCACATTTCACACTGAAAATGTTTTAAAAACAAACAATATTTGCTAAAAGTGTAATTTGTGAAATGTTTAACATAATACACTGCCTGGACAAAAACAAAGTCTCACCAAAAAAAAAAAAAAAAGGTCACACACTAATATTTTGTTGGACTGCCTTTAGATTCTCTGTGGCATTGTTTCAATAAGCTTCTGCAATATCACAAGATCTATTTCCATCCAGTGTTGCATTAATTTTTCACCAAGATCTTGTATTGATGACAAGGCACTAGTCATGATGGGTGCATCACTTCATCTGCCTCTCTTCTTACCCTGCTGCATCCCATCATTCTGGAACAGGGTCAATCTGGACTCATTAGACCACATGACATTCTTCCATTGCTCCAGAGTCCAATCTTTATGCTCCCTAGCAAATTGAAGCCTTTTTTTCCAGTTAGCCTCAGTGATTACTTAGTGGTTTTCTTAAGGCTACACAGCTGTTCAGTCCCAATCCCTTGAGTTCCCTTTATATTGTGTGTGTGGAAATGCTCCTGCTTTCACTATTAAACATAGTCCTGATCGTGCTACTGTTGTTTTTCTTCCATTTGATTTCAACAAACGTCTAATTGATCGCCAATCACGATCATTCAGGATTTTTTTTCCGGCCACATTTCTTCCTCGAAGACGATGGGTCCCCACTATCCTTCCAGTTTTTAATAATGCGTTGAACAGTTCTTAACCCAGTTTTAGTAGTTTCTACAATCTCCTTAGATGTTTTCTCTGTTTGATGCATGCCAAGGAGGTTAAGGAGCATTAAGTGTAGAACCACTAGACCCGGGGTGCTCATTACGTAGATCGCGATCTACTGGTAGATCTCTGAGGTAGTACTGGTAGATTGCAGCATGACATAAAAAAAAATTGTCTGTTCAGTGCCCTGAGATTACTTCTTTTGTGAATTGATGCTATATAAATATAAACTGAATTGAATTGAATCTTAGAACATCTTTACTCAGCAAACACAAGAGTTTAGGTCAAAATACTATGATTTTAAAAACTATACTGTACTATAGTTCATAATTTAGCACTTTGAGATTTTCATTAATGAAAAGTGCGTTATAAATTAAATTCATTATTATTATTATTATTATTATTATTATTTCTTATCTGGCAACCCGACTGACATGAAAACTACAGCATTTTTCATGTAAACCAGCTTACTTTTTGTTTATTACCCCCTATAAACATTGAAAAATCACTAATGTTTCCACAGGTTGTTTTGGTGTAAACGGGGCCTTATAGTAGGTAGATCACTTTGACTTGATCATTTCAAAAATAGCTCGCATGCTGAAAATGTCTGAACACCCCTGCACTAGACTGAGCAACAGCTTCTACCCTGAGGCTGTTAGACTCATGAATCTCTAACCAGGATAATCACTGTGTGACTGCTGCTGATCTGTTTCATGTTGCTGCTGATCTGTTTCATGTTGCTGCTGATCTGTTTCATGTTGCTGCTGATCTGTTTCATGTTGCTGCTGATCTGTTTCATGTTGCTGCTGATCTGTTTCATGTTGCTGCTGATCTGTTTCATGTTGCTGCTGATCTGTTTCATGTTGCTGCTGATCTGTTTCATGTTGCTGCTGATCTGTTTCATGTTGCTGCTGATCTGTTTCATGTTGCTGCTGATCTGTTTCATGTTGCTGCTGATCTGTTTCATGTTGCTGCTGATCTGTTTCATGTTGCTGCTGATCTGTTTCATGTTGCTGCTGATCTGTTTCATGTTGCTGCTGATCTGTTTCATGTTGCTGCTGATCTGTTTCATGTTGCTGCTGATCTGTTTCATGTTGCTGCTGATCTGTTTCATGTTGCTGCTGATCTGTTTCATGTTGCTGCTGATCTGTTTCATGTTGCTGCTGATCTGTTTCATGTTGCTGCTGATCTGTTTCATGTTGCTGCTGATCTGTTTCATGTTGCTGCTGATCTGTTTCATGTTGCTGATCTGTTTCATGTTGCTGCTGATCTGTTTCATGTTGCTGCTGATCTGTTTCATGTTGCTGCTGATCTGTTTCATGTTGCTGCTGATCTGTTTCATGTTGCTGCTGATCTGTTTCATGTTGCTGCTGATCTGTTTCATGTTGCTGCTGATCTGTTTCATGTTGCTGCTGATCTGTTTCATGTTGCTGCTGATCTGTTTCATGTTGCTGCTGATCTGTTTCATGTTGCTGCTGATCTGTTTCATGTTGCTGCTGATCTGTTTCATGTTGCTGCTGATCTGTTTCATGTTGCTGCTGATCTGTTTCATGTTGCTGCTGATCTGTTTCATGTTGCTGCTGATCTGTTTCATGTTGCTGCTGATCTGTTTCATGTTGCTGCTGATCTGTTTCATGTTGCTGCTGATCTGTTTCATGTTGCTGCTGATCTGTTTCATGTTGCTGCTGATCTGTTTCATGTTGCTGCTGATCTGTTTCATGTTGCTGCTGATCTGTTTCATGTTGCTGCTGATCTGTTTCATGTTGCTGCTGATCTGTTTCATGTTGCTGCTGATCTGTTTCATGTTGCTGCTGATCTGTTTCATGTTGCTGCTGATCTGTTTCATGTTGCTGCTGATCTGTTTCATGTTGCTGCTGATCTGTTTCATGTTGCTGCTGATCTGTTTCATGTTGCTGCTGATCTGTTTCATGTTGCTGCTGATCTGTTTCATGTTGCTGCTGATCTGTTTCATGTTGCTGCTGATCTGTTTCATGTTGCTGCTGATCTGTTTCATGTTGCTGCTGATCTGTTTCATGTTGCTGCTGATCTGTTTCATGTTGCTGCTGATCTGTTTCATGTTGCTGCTGATCTGTTTCATGTTGCTGCTGATCTGTTTCATGTTGCTGCTGATCTGTTTCATGTTGCTGCTGATCTGTTTCATGTTGCTGCTGATCTGTTTCATGTTGCTGCTGATCTGTTTCATGTTGCTGCTGATCTGTTTCATGTTGCTGCTGATCTGTTTCATGTTGCTGCTGATCTGTTTCATGTTGCTGCTGATCTGTTTCATGTTGCTGCTGATCTGTTTCATGTTGCTGCTGATCTGTTTCATGTTGCTGCTGATCTGTTTCATGTTGCTGCTGATCTGTTTCATGTTGCTGCTGATCTGTTTCATGTTGCTGCTGATCTGTTTCATGTTGCTGCTGATCTGTTTCATGTTGCTGCTGATCTGTTTCATGTTGCTGATCTGTTTCATGTTGCTGCTGATCTGTTTCATGTTGCTGCTGATCTGTTTCATGTTGCTGCTGATCTGTTTCATGTTGCTGATCTGTTTCATGTTGCTGCTGATCTGTTTCATGTTGCTGCTGATCTGTTTCATGTTGCTGCTGATCTGTTTCATGTTGCTGCTGATCTGTTTCATGTTGCTGCTGATCTGTTTCATGTTGCTGCTGATCTGTTTCATGTTGCTGCTGATCTGTTTCATGTTGCTGCTGATCTGTTTCATGTTGCTGCTGATCTGTTTCATGTTGCTGCTGATCTGTTTCATGTTGCTGCTGATCTGTTTCATGTTGCTGCTGATCTGTTTCATGTTGCTGCTGATCTGTTTCATGTTGCTGCTGATCTGTTTCATGTTGCTGCTGATCTGTTTCATGTTGCTGCTGATCTGTTTCATGTTGCTGCTGATCTGTTTCATGTTGCTGCTGATCTGTTTCATGTTGCTGCTGATCTGTTTCATGTTGCTGCTGATCTGTTTCATGTTGCTGCTGATCTGTTTCATGTTGCTGCTGATCTGTTTCATGTTGCTGCTGATCTGTTTCATGTTGCTGCTGATCTGTTTCATGTTGCTGCTGATCTGTTTCATGTTGCTGCTGATCTGTTTCATGTTGCTGCTGATCTGTTTCATGTTGCTGCTGATCTGTTTCATGTTGCTGCTGATCTGTTTCATGTTGCTGCTGATCTGTTTCATGTTGCTGCTGATCTGTTTCATGTTGCTGCTGATCTGTTTCATGTTGCTGCTGATCTGTTTCATGTTGCTGCTGATCTGTTTCATGTTGCTGCTGATCTGTTTCATGTTGCTGCTGATCTGTTTCATGTTGCTGCTGATCTGTTTCATGTTGCTGCTGATCTGTTTCATGTTGCTGCTGATCTGTTTCATGTTGCTGCTGATCTGTTTCATGTTGCTACTGATCTGTTTCATGTTGCTGCTGATCTGTTTCATGTTGCTGCTGATCTGTTTCATGTTGCTGCTGATCTGTTTCATGTTGCTGCTGATCTGTTTCATGTTGCTGCTGATCTGTTTCATGTTGCTGCTGATCTGTTTCATGTTGCTGCTGATCTGTTTCATGTTGCTGCTGATCTGTTTCATGTTGCTGCTGATCTGTTTCATGTTGCTGCTGATCTGTTTCATGTTGCTGCTGATCTGTTTCATGTTGCTGCTGATCTGTTTCATGTTGCTGCTGATCTGTTTCATGTTGCTGCTGATCTGTTTCATGTTGCTGCTGATCTGTTTCATGTTGCTGCTGATCTGTTTCATGTTGCTGCTGATCTGTTTCATGTTGCTGCTGATCTGTTTCATGTTGCTGCTGATCTGTTTCATGTTGCTGCTGATCTGTTTCATGTTGCTGCTGATCTGTTTCATGTTGCTGCTGATCTGTTTCATGTTGCTGCTGATCTGTTTCATGTTGCTGCTGATCTGTTTCATGTTGCTGCTGATCTGTTTCATGTTGCTGCTGATCTGTTTCATGTTGCTGCTGATCTGTTTCATGTTGCTGCTGATCTGTTTCATGTTGCTGCTGATCTGTTTCATGTTGCTGCTGATCTGTTTCATGTTGCTGCTGATCTGTTTCATGTTGCTGCTGATCTGTTTCATGTTGCTGCTGATCTGTTTCATGTTGCTGCTGATCTGTTTCATGTTGCTGCTGATCTGTTTCATGTTGCTGCTGATCTGTTTCATGTTGCTGCTGATCTGTTTCATGTTGCTGCTGATCTGTTTCATGTTGCTGCTGATCTGTTTCATGTTGCTGCTGATCTGTTTCATGTTGCTGCTGATCTGTTTCATGTTGCTGCTGATCTGTTTCATGTTGCTGCTGATCTGTTTCATGTTGCTGCTGATCTGTTTCATGTTGCTGCTGATCTGTTTCATGTTGCTGCTGATCTGTTTCATGTTGCTGCTGATCTGTTTCATGTTGCTGCTGATCTGTTTCATGTTGCTGCTGATCTGTTTCATGTTGCTGCTGATCTGTTTCATGTTGCTGCTGATCTGTTTCATGTTGCTGCTGATCTGTTTCATGTTGCTGCTGATCTGTTTCATGTTGCTGCTGATCTGTTTCATGTTGCTGCTGATCTGTTTCATGTTGCTGCTGATCTGTTTCATGTTGCTGCTGATCTGTTTCATGTTGCTGCTGATCTGTTTCATGTTGCTGCTGATCTGTTTCATGTTGCTGCTGATCTGTTTCATGTTGCTGCTGATCTGTTTCATGTTGCTGCTGATCTGTTTCATGTTGCTGCTGATCTGTTTCATGTTGCTGCTGATCTGTTTCATGTTGCTGCTGATCTGTTTCATGTTGCTGCTGATCTGTTTCATGTTGCTGCTGATCTGTTTCATGTTGCTGGCTGATCTGTTTCATGTTGCTGATCTGTTTCATGTTGCTGCTGATCTGTTTCATGTTGCTGCTGATCTGTTTCATGTTGCTGCTGATCTGTTTCATGTTGCTGCTGATCTGTTTCATGTTGCTGCTGATCTGTTTCATGTTGCTGATCTGTTTCATGTTGCTGCTGATCTGTTTCATGTTGCTGCTGATCTGTTTCATGTTGCTGCTGATCTGTTTCATGTTGCTGCTGATCTGTTTCATGTTGCTGCTGATCTGTTTCATGTTGCTGCTGATCTGTTTCATGTTGCTGCTGATCTGTTTCATGTTGCTGCTGATCTGTTTCATGTTGCTGCTGATCTGTTTCATGTTGCTGCTGATCTGTTTCATGTTGCTGCTGATCTGTTTCATGTTGCTGCTGATCTGTTTCATGTTGCTGCTGATCTGTTTCATGTTGCTGCTGATCTGTTTCATGTTGCTGCTGATCTGTTTCATGTTGCTGCTGATCTGTTTCATGTTGCTGCTGATCTGTTTCATGTTGCTGCTGATCTGTTTCATGTTGCTGCTGATCTGTTTCATGTTGCTGCTGATCTGTTTCATGTTGCTGCTGATCTGTTTCATGTTGCTGCTGATCTGTTTCATGTTGCTGCTGATCTGTTTCATGTTGCTGCTGATCTGTTTCATGTTGCTGATCTGTTTCATGTTGCTGATCTGTTTCATGTTGCTGATCTGTTTCATGTTGCTGATCTGTTTCATGCTGCTGATCTGTTTCATGTTGCTGATCTGTTTCATGTTGCTGATCTGTTTCATGTTGCTGATCTGTTTCATGTTGCTGATCTGTTTCATGTTGCTGATCTGTTTCATGCTGCTGATCTGTTTCATGTTGCTGATCTGTTTCATGTTGCTGATCTGTTTCATGTTGCTGATCTGTTTCATGCTGCTGATCTGTTTCATGTTGCTGATCTGTTTCATGTTGCTGATCTGTTTCATGTTGCTGCTGATCTGTTTCATGTTGCTGCTGATCTGTTTCATGTTGCTTGATCTGTTTCATGTTGCTGCTGATCTGTTTCATGTTGCTGCTGATCTGTTTCATGTTGCTGCTGATCTGTTTCATGTTGCTGCTGATCTGTTTCATGTTGCTGCTGATCTGTTTCATGTTGCTGCTGATCTGTTTCATGTTGCTGCTGATCTGTTTCATGTTGCTGCTGATCTGTTTCATGTTGCTGCTGATCTGTTTCATGTTGCTGCTGATCTGTTTCATGTTGCTGCTGATCTGTTTCATGTTGCTGCTGATCTGTTTCATGTTGCTGCTGATCTGTTTCATGTTGCTGATCTGTTTCATGTTGCTGCTGATCTGTTTCATGTTGCTGCTGATCTGTTTCATGTTGCTGCTGATCTGTTTCATGTTGCTGCTGATCTGTTTCATGTTGCTGCTGATCTGTTTCATGTTGCTGCTGATCTGTTTCATGTTGCTGCTGATCTGTTTCATGTTGCTGATCTGTTTCATGTTGCTGCTGATCTGTTTCATGTTGCTGCTGATCTGTTTCATGTTGCTGCTGATCTGTTTCATGTTGCTGCTGATCTGTTTCATGCTGCTGCTGATCTGTTTCATGTTGCTGCTGATCTGTTTCATGTTGCTGCTGATCTGTTTCATGTTGCTGCTGATCTGTTTCATGTTGCTGCTGATCTGTTTCATGTTGCTGCTGATCTGTTTCATGCTGCTGCTGATCTGTTTCATGTTGCTGCTGATCTGTTTCATGTTGCTGCTGATCTGTTTCATGTTGCTGCTGATCTGTTTCATGTTGCTGCTGATCTGTTTCATGTTGCTGCTGATCTGTTTCATGTTGCTGCTGATCTGTTTCATGTTGCTGCTGATCTGTTTCATGTTGCTGCTGATCTGTTTCATGTTGCTGCTGATCTGTTTCATGTTGCTGCTGATCTGTTTCATGCTGCTGATCTGTTTCATGTTGCTGCTGATCTGTTTCATGCTGCTGCTGATCTGTTTCATGTTGCTGCTGATCTGTTTCATGTTGCTGCTGATCTGTTTCATGTTGCTGCTGATCTGTTTCATGTTGCTGCTGATCTGTTTCATGTTGCTGCTGATCTGTTTCATGTTGCTGCTGATCTGTTTCATGCTGCTGCTGATCTGTTTCATGTTGCTGCTGATCTGTTTCATGCTGCTGCTGATCTGTTTCATGCTGCTGCTGATCTGTTTCATGCTGCTGCTGATCTGTTTCATGCTGCTGCTGATCTGTTTCATGCTGCTGCTGATCTGTTTCATGTTGCTGCTGATCTGTTTCATGTTGCTGCTGATCTGTTTCATGTTGCTGCTGATCTGTTTCATGTTGCTGCTGATCTGTTTCATGTTGCTGCTGATCTGTTTCATGTTGCTGCTGATCTGTTTCATGTTGCTGCTGATCTGTTTCATGTTGCTGCTGATCTGTTTCATGTTGCTGCTGATCTGTTTCATGTTGCTGCTGATCTGTTTCATGTTGCTGCTGATCTGTTTCATGTTGCTGCTGATCTGTTTCATGTTGCTGCTGATCTGTTTCATGTTGCTGCTGATCTGTTTCATGTTGCTGCTGATCTGTTTCATGTTGCTGCTGATCTGTTTCATGTTGCTGCTGATCTGTTTCATGTTGCTGCTGATCTGTTTCATGTTGCTGCTGATCTGTTTCATGTTGCTGCTGATCTGTTTCATGTTGCTGCTGATCTGTTTCATGTTGCTGCTGATCTGTTTCATGTTGCTGCTGATCTGTTTCATGTTGCTGCTGATCTGTTTCATGTTGCTGCTGATCTGTTTCATGTTGCTGCTGATCTGTTTCATGTTGCTGCTGATCTGTTTCATGTTGCTGCTGATCTGTTTCATGTTGCTGCTGATCTGTTTCATGTTGCTGCTGATCTGTTTCATGTTGCTGCTGATCTGTTTCATGTTGCTGCTGATCTGTTTCATGTTGCTGCTGATCTGTTTCATGTTGCTGCTGATCTGTTTCATGTTGCTGCTGATCTGTTTCATGTTGCTGCTGATCTGTTTCATGTTGCTGCTGATCTGTTTCATGTTGCTGCTGATCTGTTTCATGTTGCTGCTGATCTGTTTCATGCTGCTGCTGATCTGTTTCATGCTGCTGATCTGTTTCATGTTGCTGCTGATCTGTTTCATGTTGCTGCTGATCTGTTTCATGTTGCTGCTGATCTGTTTCATGTTGCTGCTGATCTGTTTCATGTTGCTGCTGATCTGTTT
Organism: Garcialebias charrua; assembly: GCA_038048925.1. Lineage (NCBI taxonomy): Eukaryota > Metazoa > Chordata > Actinopteri > Cyprinodontiformes > Rivulidae > Garcialebias > Garcialebias charrua. The sequence continues at coordinate 13,813 of JBBPBX010057899.1, forward strand.
CATGTTGCTGCTGATCTGTTTCATGCTGCTGCTGATCTGTTTCATGTTGCTGCTGATCTGTTTCATGTTGCTGCTGATCTGTTTCATGTTGCTGCTGATCTGTTTCATGTTGCTGCTGATCTGTTTCATGTTGCTGCTGATCTGTTTCATGTTGCTGCTGATCTGTTTCATGTTGCTGCTGATCTGTTTCATGTTGCTGCTGATCTGTTTCATGTTGCTGCTGATCTGTTTCATGTTGCTGCTGATCTGTTTCATGTTGCTGCTGATCTGTTTCATGTTGCTGCTGATCTGTTTCATGTTGCTGCTGATCTGTTTCATGTTGCTGCTGATCTGTTTCATGTTGCTGCTGATCTGTTTCATGTTGCTGCTGATCTGTTTCATGTTGCTGCTGATCTGTTTCATGTTGCTGATCTGTTTCATGTTGCTGCTGATCTGTTTCATGTTGCTGCTGATCTGTTTCATGTTGCTGATCTGTTTCATGTTGCTGCTGATCTGTTTCATGTTGCTGCTGATCTGTTTCATGTCGCTGCTGATCTGTTTCATGTTGCTGCTGATCTGTTTCATGTTGCTGCTGATCTGTTTCATGTTGCTGCTGATCTGTTTCATGTTGCTGCTGATCTGTTTCATGTTGCTGATCTGTTTCATGTTGCTGCTGATCTGTTTCATGTTGCTGCTGATCTGTTTCATGTTGCTGCTGATCTGTTTCATGTTGCTGCTGATCTGTTTCATGTTGCTGCTGATCTGTTTCATGTTGCTGCTGATCTGTTTCATGTTGCTGCTGATCTGTTTCATGTTGCTGCTGATCTGTTTCATGTTGCTGCTGATCTGTTTCATGTTGCTGCTGATCTGTTTCATGTTGCTGCTGATCTGTTTCATGTTGCTGCTGATCTGTTTCATGTTGCTGCTGATCTGTTTCATGTTGCTGCTGATCTGTTTCATGTTGCTGATCTGTTTCATGTTGCTGCTGATCTGTTTCATGTTGCTGCTGATCTGTTTCATGTTGCTGCTGATCTGTTTCATGTTGCTGCTGATCTGTTTCATGTTGCTGCTGATCTGTTTCATGTTGCTGCTGATCTGTTTCATGTTGCTGCTGATCTGTTTCATGTTGCTGCTGATCTGTTTCATGTTGCTGCTGATCTGTTTCATGTTGCTGCTGATCTGTTTCATGTTGCTGCTGATCTGTTTCATGTTGCTGCTGATCTGTTTCATGTTGCTGCTGATCTGTTTCATGTTGCTGCTGATCTGTTTCATGTTGCTGCTGATCTGTTTCATGTTGCTGCTGATCTGTTTCATGTTGCTGCTGATCTGTTTCATGTTGCTGCTGATCTGTTTCATGTTGCTGCTGATCTGTTTCATGTTGCTGCTGATCTGTTTCATGTTGCTGCTGATCTGTTTCATGTTGCTGCTGATCTGTTTCATGTTGCTGCTGATCTGTTTCATGTTGCTGCTGATCTGTTTCATGTTGCTGCTGATCTGTTTCATGTTGCTGCTGATCTGTTTCATGTTGCTGCTGATCTGTTTCATGTTGCTGCTGATCTGTTTCATGTTGCTGCTGATCTGTTTCATGTTGCTGATCTGTTTCATGTTGCTGCTGATCTGTTTCATGTTGCTGCTGATCTGTTTCATGTTGCTGCTGATCTGTTTCATGTTGCTGCTGATCTGTTTCATGTTGCTGATCTGTTTCATGTTGCTGCTGATCTGTTTCATGTTGCTGCTGATCTGTTTCATGTTGCTGCTGATCTGTTTCATGTTGCTGCTGATCTGTTTCATGTTGCTGCTGATCTGTTTCATGTTGCTGCTGATCTGTTTCATGTTGCTGCTGATCTGTTTCATGTTGCTGCTGATCTGTTTCATGTTGCTGCTGATCTGTTTCATGTTGCTGCTGATCTGTTTCATGTTGCTGCTGATCTGTTTCATGTTGCTGCTGATCTGTTTCATGTTGCTGCTGATCTGTTTCATGTTGCTGCTGATCTGTTTCATGTTGCTGCTGATCTGTTTCATGTTGCTGCTGATCTGTTTCATGTTGCTGCTGATCTGTTTCATGTTGCTGCTGATCTGTTTCATGTTGCTGCTGATCTGTTTCATGTTGCTGCTGATCTGTTTCATGTTGCTGCTGATCTGTTTCATGTTGCTGCTGATCTGTTTCATGTTGCTGCTGATCTGTTTCATGTTGCTGCTGATCTGTTTCATGTTGCTGCTGATCTGTTTCATGTTGCTGCTGATCTGTTTCATGTTGCTGCTGATCTGTTTCATGTTGCTGATCTGTTTCATGTTGCTGCTGATCTGTTTCATGTTGCTGCTGATCTGTTTCATGTTGCTGCTGATCTGTTTCATGTTGCTGCTGATCTGTTTCATGTTGCTGCTGATCTGTTTCATGTTGCTGCTGATCTGTTTCATGTTGCTGCTGATCTGTTTCATGTTGCTGCTGATCTGTTTCATGTTGCTGCTGATCTGTTTCATGTTGCTGCTGATCTGTTTCATGTTGCTGCTGATCTGTTTCATGTTGCTGCTGATCTGTTTCATGCTGCTGATCTGCTGTTCAACATTATATTTTTATGCTACTAGTGCTTAGTGTATTTTTTGTTGATGTTTTTCTTAGTTAATCTCTTAGATCTTATTACTGTTTTTCTTTTACATTTCATTGTTGGATGTAACTCGGACCCTGTTTACACAATCTCGGTTATCACATGTACCACATGGGGTGCGAATGACAATAAAGTTTCTGACTCTCTGACTGACCAATGATCTGACCCTTCTCAAACAGACTGACATCTTTTCCACGACCACGCGATGTGTCTTTCAACATGGTTGTTTAAGAAATGAGAAACAACTCATTGCACCAGTTGGGGCTAAATAACTTGTTGCAGCTGAAAGATAATCGTCCATGCAGTATTTATCCAACAGGAGGCTTGGACCTATTTGCTTAGTTAAATCCAGGTGGCACATGTTTGTGGGGCAGGCAGTGTACTAGTCAATGCAGGCAATATATAATACAGATGAGTTCAAATGGCTACTCACTAAGTTTGAGCACTGGTATTACCGGTAAATAGACCCTCAACCACAATTTACAGTACATGTTTAAAAGGATTTGTAACAAGAACTCTGATTATTATTATTATTTTTAGGTCACAGTCCTGATTTTATGCTACTTGTGCTTTTCTGTTAGTCATTTGTTTGGTAACTGAAAATATAATTGTGACATGCTGGTGAAGATTCTCAGTCGTCCAGGACATGATAAAATCAAAAAAGGCGTTCAATACAGGATCAACTGGACTTTATTTGTTGCAGAAAACGTTTCGACTTCTGTCCAGAAGTCTTTTTCAATTCTGAATTGAAAAAGACTTCTGGACAGAAGTCGAAACGTTTTCTGCAACAAATAAAGTCCAGTTGATCCTGTATTGAACGCCTTTTTTGATATAATTGTGACGTTAAAGGATTTTCAACAACTATATGTTTATTAATAATGCTTTGTTTAATGTCACTTCTAAAAAAAATCTAAACAGTTAAATCACGTTCCTTACTGTAGTTTTACAACCTGCACTTCTTAACCCAGAGGGTGAGGTGGGGAGATTTCACTGCACAGCCTGTAATTTGATATGTCATTTAGCATTCAGAGCATAAAACAAATAAAATAGGCCATCTCCAACCAGTTGCAGTGAGGCAAAACTTTTGATGAGCACTGCTTCCTGTTAATGCCTCTCTGCAGTCTGGGACCATCCACCATCCATTGGTAGTCACCCCGAGGCGGCTCTTCAGAAATCGTTCGGCTGGCAGCAGTTGTCAGGGTGCAGCGACTCTAAATGAGAGGAGCTCCTCACATCTTCGCAGCCTGCATGAATTTATTTGGATAGAAATAACTGAATGATAGCTTGCCTCATGCACTGGGGGGGTAGCTGAGGAGGCACTTTCTCTCTTCCTCACTCACTCATTCCCCTTGCTGAGCTGCACTGTCTGGAATACAGTACTGTAATTGGTTTCACCAGAGAGGAGGAAAGAATTCCTAAAGGATTTCATGATGGAGCAGAGAGTTAAAGATCCACTGACGTGATTTTTCTACTATTCTTCAAATTGCTCAAAATATATATATTTTATAATTTAAATATGTTAGTTTTTGCAAACAAAATGATAAATCACTTTAATTTTGCTTTAAAAGTGATTTTGAACTTCAAGCTGTGTTTAATCGTGGGAAATCCGTTTACACCCGAACGCACCATCTGTGATGTAATGTCCAGAGTTGAGGCAGAGCTCTGAGCTTGTCACGGTGTGCGCAGCTCCACATGAAGGTCAGTCTGATACAGCATCAGACCTAAATTAGATCCTGTTGTTTCTTGTTCCATCACCCAAACTATTTTCTGCTTCCCAAAATGAAGACAAATAGCTCAAATCTTCACCTAGATTGATAAATTAGTCAAGTTTTAAAATGTCCGCTATTGAAGAGACTGGAGCCCTCTGCCTCTCACTCTGGACATTACGTCACAGATGGTGCGTTCAGGTGTAAACGGATTTCCCATGATTAAACACGGCTTGAAGTTCAAAATCACTTTTAAAGCAAAATTAAAGTGATTTATCATTTTGTTTGCAAAAACTAACATATTTAAATGATAAAATATATATATTTTGAGCAATTTGATGAATAGTAGAAAAATCACGTCAGTGGATCTTTAAACTTCTTCTAGTATAAGACTCACCATCTTTACTGCACGACTTGTCGAGGGTCTAAAACGTTACACCTTTATCAATGAAAAGTCAGATTCTTTAGATGCTTTCACAAAACCGTTTGGTGAAACGGCTGCAAAGAGCAGTTTGTCTTCTGGCCGTTCATACATCGCAGAGGGAGCTGGCCTCCTCCTGCACAGATGTGAGCTTTCAGAAAAGATGTGAGCATCACAGAACCAAAAGAGGCATGGAGCAGAACTCGACTGTGTTGACATGAAGCGACACTCGATACATCTATGTCCTCCTTGTATTGTTCATTCATTCATTAGTGATTCTCTTTGTGGTTAACTACACTTTTTAAAACAAATTAGAAAAGTTGCCTTGTATCATAATTTATCTACCCTACACAGTAAATCTGTTCTTCTACCGGGTGGTCACACAGACCGCATGTCATCACTTCATCCCATTGTTGAGCAGCAAAGCATTACCTTTTTACATGTTGCCATTTTGGCTCTGTTACTACCTCGCTGCTGCATCACCTCGCCGTGGCACAGTGGTAATGGCAGTCGACCCCCGATCGGAAGGTTGGAGGTTCGAATCCCGCATCCGCCCACCATGTGTCGTTGTGTCCCTGGGCAAGACACTTAACCCCGAGTTGCTCCCGGTAGGTCTGGATGGCGCCTTGCAAGGCAGGCTACCACTACCGGTGTATGAATGTGTGAATGAATGGGTGGATGGCTGGTATTGTAAAGCGCTTTGGGGCTCCTCACAGGGGGCTGGAAAGCGCTATATCCACCTTATTCTTGGGGGTGTCACTGTAGAAACGAATGTGCATTGTACTTCCTGTCCGACACCGGAAGTGCCTGTATTCCATAGGCGGAGTATGGATCGCGGGTGTTTTTGAAAGTTATTTTCATTCATTTTATCGGAGCAAACACAGCTTTTGTTTAAACGGAACGTTTACTGAAATGTCCTACCGGGGTTCAGGTACCTGCTGTGCTGTTCGCGGCTGCACCAACAACCGGACCAAGCTAAATCTTTGGCTAAAACAACAGTGTTTTCAACACGGACCCAAAACAAAGAAAGAGTGTTCCTGCATCCTACTCTATGGCTGTGTCTGCGCGATCAGGTAACATCTGTAATTTCTTTTTATTCAGGGAGGGTTTATTAATGAGAGTTTTGGATGATTTACTGTCTTAAAATGATATATGTCAGGCGCGACCGGTGTTACAGAACACCGTGACTTTTAGCCGAGATAGCTGCTAACAAACGTTAGCCGAGAGACAGGAGCAAACGCGTTGCTATTTATGTATTTTTAAATTATGTCTGCGCGATCAGGTAACATCTTTTTATTCGGGGAGGGTTTATTAATGAGAGTTTTGGAAGATTTACTGTCTTAAAACGATAGATCTCAGACGCGACCGGTATTTTTAGCCGAGATAGCTGCTAACAAACCTTAGCCGAGAGGCCGGAGCAAACGCGTTCGCTATTTATGTATTTTTAAATTATGTCTGCGCGATCAGGTAACATCTGTAATTTCTTTTTATTTGTCCCTCCTCTTTTAACAAAACGAGTGGTGTTCCCACATTTTTAATGAACTAAAACAACAAAGTTTGGACTGTCTTCAACTGTATTACTCGCATGTAAACAAACGGTGTTTGCGGTCAACTGGAAGTCGTGTGCACATTTTGCGCAAAGCGTCATGGGGCGTAGGAATAACGTGGATAAATAAGCTCCATTTACCATTTACCATTTACCTCCACAGTTCAGAAATGACACAGAGGTGGCCAGAAGATGATCAGATCCTGACTTGAAGAGTTTTGTGAAAGAGTCTTATGATGGATATGGATAGTTGCCTTCTTATGAAAGAAACAATGAATCATCAAGTTGTTTCTTTGTGGAATTCTAACCAGGGTTTGACAAAGCCACATGATGTACCAGCTGGCTTCTGGTTTCAACCGAAGACACTGACATGCCTTTAAGCATCCATTTGGCTGGTTGAGACAGCTAAAGTAGATCTATGATCAGCCACTGTTTGTGTCTGGCCTCACTGGGAAAGAGCCGTTATGAGAGTCATTATTTACACGACGCCAGGGGCAGCTCGGGTCCAATAAAAGGAAATAAAAAGTGACAGGAGCTGATCTCTGATTACCCCCTGTCTGTGGTAAAACTCATCACAGGTAGCTCATGAAGTATACATGATTTCAATAAGATCCAGCTTTGCCATTGGTCTGTGGTGACCTCAGCCCACCTCAGGATATTAATCCCATCCTGGAAAGAGTCGGCCTTATGATATAGCCCTGCAGCCAAGTGAAGCTGACTTCACTATGACCTTTGCTTCTGCTGACCTCTGAACTCTAGAAGAAAAGAGGAATAACTTCCAACACAAACAAGAGTTTAATTGGACGACACAGTAAATCTGAGCCTGTATCCACTGCCTTCAAATGCTCTCATAAGATTAACTATCTAAACAAATAAACCAACAAAGTAGTGATAGAGTATATATACTGTATATATACTGTATATTTAAATATATATATATTTAAATATATATATATATATATAATATTTAGTTGAAAATATGTGGTTTAAATATACTTTTGACAAATGTATTGATATGCATGTATTCAAAACAATACATTAAAAAATGTCATTTTGAGAAATCAATAAATTATTACAATGGCTCACTTGTAAAAACAATGATTCCTTTTGTGAAATGTAATGGTCTGAGGGCTTTCCTTTGCTTTAATTCAAATATATGTTTTTTTTTATTACTTTTTTAAAGAATTCACAGCACAAATTAAATCAGGCTGAATGTCAGGTTTAAAACTTTCAATATTAAAAATAAATTCACATATTTTATTTACAGCAATACATGAAAAGAGTTTTGGAAAAAGGCATGACATCACTGAACATAATATTAAAGAAAAACACAAAATCGATCAATTCTAAATAAATAAAACAAGTATGGTGGTCCATCACAGGGCCAGTGCCCCCCACCTCACGCACAATATGGGCACCAGTGAAGCCGTGACCTGTGAAGGAAGAAGTGGGTAGATAATGGATGGATGGAAGTACAGTGGATAAAACTGGAGCTGGTCCAGAATATTCTGGCTGTGTCCCAGCACTACATCTTTAATCAGCACCAGTGCGTTGGAGCTTCAGCGCATCAAGTTGTGCAACAATAGATAAAGCTCACAGTGACTTAAGAATGGCTGTTTGGAAGGAACAACATGTCTCCTTTACTATATTTTAAATGCTTGAAGTGTGTTGTACAAGGCAGAGGTCAGAGTTACTGCGGCAAGCTCCATCTATAATGAATAATTCATGTGTAGTTATGCAAGAAACTCAAAGGATGTGGGACGTCTCATCCCTTTTAAACACAGCTCAGGCTATTGACTGTATCTTTAAGTTCAACTATTTGCATTTAAAGATGTCTCATCATACTGCAAGTTTTACCAGATAAACGTCAGATGTTAAAGCAAGTCTTTTAGAGTAAAGAGAATGAAACGTTCACGTTTAAGACCTCAGACAATGTGCTAATGCTGGTCATTAAAATATTTTTATTCATCCATGTGAGACTCCTTGCTCCATCCATGCTCCCATAACTTCAAACTAGAGCCAGACCGATATAATGACTGACAGCTACTTTTAAACCTGTTTTAACGCTTGAAGTCTTGAAAAAGTATTCCTAATATAATGTGCGTTCACATCTATCCTGCACTATTCACCATAAACCATGCATGCTCAATAATCCAGGTAGAAAAATCTAAAAAAGCTAAGTCTGGTCCTCTGGACATTCAAAA
>JBBPBX010057900.1:0-22274 GCA_038048925.1 Garcialebias charrua
AAAAAAAACTCATCGTAAGTTAAGAAAATATAATTTATCCATAAATGCCACAGACACAGCTGGATCAACACCAGTTAAATGGTGATAAAAATGTAATTTTGTAGTAAAATGTCACATTTATTGTATTATTATTGTATACATTTAAAAACAGCAAAGTGAACACAACTGAATAAACAATACTTACTGTTTCTGGTAAAATAAAAATTATATATTTTTACACTACTTAAATAATCACTGGACAAGTGAGTGTAATGAAATTACAAATCCATACCATTTATAAATATTTAATGGTTTTTGTACTAGCCAATAATGCTGGACAAGGAAGAGTCAGACTAAAGATTCTCTAATGTTTTATAGACAGATAAATGATAAATCAGAAAGTAGAATGCATTACTGGATTACTATTGAACAAAGGTCACCTCTCTGAGTAATGGGAACTGGTGAATGGGTTGCCATCATTGAGAATAGTTATAGTTTAAACATGGACTAATATTCAATATGTTCTGCACAATAAAGGCTGAAACAGTGTTATAGCAAAAGGTATGTAGCACTCACTAAGATCCTGGTTTCTCGTGTACAATTGTGCTTTAATGTTGGCCTGTTCAACTGCATCGTGAGGAATTTGATGTACTTGTTTGTCATACGGTTAATTCCATCCCACACAGCTGTCTCGGCTCAGGGCCGACTGGAACAGTCTCGGTCAGTCAGCCAGCTCCCTCTGGAATCCCCCTGTTAGGAACCCCAGTGTGGCCAGCAGCTGTACGTGTTCGGGCAGCTCACGACTCCTTGCTGTGTTACACTCCCAAGACCGGCCACAGCTCCAAGCACAGTTACAAAAGGATTGGCCATGGAGGTCTAGAACCGCTAATGAGCCAGTCGTCATTGTGGACCAGGAAATCCTCTCTGTCTCATGCTCTTCGCGTATTGAGCTATTTGCTATAAGGTTAAAGCCATTGTTGTTAAAAGTACTTTCTTCCCTACTACTGTATTTGCATCATCTAATTGCACACATCGAATCCATTTTAAAGTTTTATTGTTTGTTTTTAAGTCTTTGAACGGTTTTAGTCCCTCTTGTCTGTCTGAACTGCTTCACCTTTACATGCCATCACATGCTCTTAGATCCTCTGATCAGATGCTTTTAGCAGTCCCAAAAACTTTTTAGAAATCCAGAGGACACATAGCCTTTTCAGCTCTGGCTGAAAAGTTGAAAATTGTGGAACGAGCTGCCACTGTAGGTCAGGCAGGCCCCATCAATATCTGTTTTTAAAACTAATTTAAAAACACATTTTTTTTCATTGGCTTTTAACCTAGAGTGAGTTGGTGTCTCTGTCTTGGTGTTGTATTCTTTTATTTGCGATGTTCTGATTATTTATATGGTTGTTTTTATTGTTTTGTGCTTGTTTTTGTCTTTGTACATCGCTTTGGTCAGCTGATATGTTGTATTTTGCTTTAGAAATAAATTGGTAAGGTATGGTACATGTGGATGTAACTGAACCGTGTGTGTGTCCGGTATGTGCAATAATAATGTTCACATCATTAAAGGGATTGTGACATGATTTTTTTACTATTCATAAAATTGCTCAAAATATATATATTTTATCATTTAAATATGTTTGTTTTTGCAAACAAAATGATAAATCACTTTAATTTTGCTTTAAAAGTGATTTTGAACTTCAAGCCGTGTTTAATCATGGGAAATCCCATTACACGCGAACGCACCATCTGTGATGTCACACCGGGCAGAGCTCTGGGCTTGTCACAGTGCGCAGGTATGAGCAGCTCGACATGAAGGAAGTCTGATACAGCATCAGACCTAAATTAGATCCTGTTGTTTCTTGTTCCATCACCCAAACTATTTTCTGCTTCCCAAAATGAAGACAAATAGCTCAAATCTTCACATAGATTGCTAAATTCGTCCAGTTTTAAATTGTCCGCTATTAAAGACACCACAGCCCTCTGCCCAGTGTGACATCACATATGGTGCGTTCGAGTGTAATCGGATTTCCCATGATTAAACACGGCTTGAAGTTCAAAATCACTTTTAAAGCAAAATTAAAGTGATTTATCATTTTGTTTGCAAAAACAAACATATTTAAATGATAAAATATATATATTTTGAGCAATTTTATGAATAGTAAAAAAAATCATGTCACAATCCCTTTAACTGGTTCCCAGTATTACCTCTAAGTGTCTCAATAACCATAGAAACGTTATTATGCCAGCCATGGAGTTGGCGTGAGGCTGTGCACATTTCCACGCTCGTTTAATTCTTGATAAATCTCTGAAGGAGAGGGGTGTCTGAAATATCATTGCTAGTCAATATTTGTTTGCTACATTATTTATAAATTCATTTAGGAAAAAGTATTGTTTCTGCAGGTCAGCTGGAAATGTTTTGTGCATCAATTGTTAACGTAATGAGACGATCCTCTGTCTGGACTGTGTCTCTCTCTCTGCACCTTCCAGTGTTTCTCTATTCCTTGTGTTTCTGCTCCTATGCACACCTGACGCAAATCCTAATCACTGCAGGTGTTCCCCATTCATCTCATAAGCAAGCGTCTAGTATTTAATCTGTGTGTTTTCACTCCCCTGGTATTCGAGCATTATACGTTCACGGTGTCATGGTCTGTTTCTGCTCTATGTTTTCCTCTCCTCCTGGTTCAAGTAAGTTTTGCTGCTCCATCAGCACTTTTGTTTTTGTTCTTGTTTAAAATAAGTACTATATTTCTTGAATTTAGAATGCACCTGTGTCTAAGCCGCACATACCATGCCATACCAGCTTTATTTAGAGAGCACTTTAAACACCTACAGGACCAAATTGCTGTACACACAACAAAACAATCACAATCAGGTAATAAAATGATTAAAATAAATAAGAGTCACATAATAAATATAAGATAAATGGTTCTGTTTGGATGTGAGCTTAAAGTTTGGATGCAAGCTTAAAATGAGATCCCGGTAATTAAACGCCAATTTACCGTACACAGAAAGACGTCACACAAAAAATAATTAAAAAAACTTTTATCAAGACATGTACCAGACTTGACTGCTTTCTGTCTCCCATGCCTGACCATCGACACGTTGATGCAAAGCTTACAGGCAGCAGCTTTGTTTCCTTCTTCAACAGCCAGATAGATTATTTCAACTTGAAAGCTATAGGCCTACGTCGTAAGAAATTCTCTGCACATTTTCCGTTATCGCTGAACAAAAGAACAGATCTGTGCATGAAGCATAAAATATGGGAACGATCTCAAGAAATTAATGCACGTCTATCTTGGGGGATGGTCCTCGAGAGTACCTCATTGGTTATTCAGTTTAGATGTATGGTCACATGATGACAGAGTGGGCAGAGTTATGGAAGGGAATTTGAAACCCCTGAGCAAGAGTTGTACATGTAGCTGAGGGTGTTCGCTCTATGTCACAAATTTCTCCCCCTAAGAGGGTTGGAGTGCTGGGAGCCATGAGCACATAGCTCTGTCTAAGGAAAATGTTAGTCAGCAGCAGGAAGTCTGTAAAAATAAAATAAAAAAAATTTAACTTGTGAAAATTATGAAAAACATACATATATGAGCTGCTCCTGCATATGAACTGTGAAGTCTGAGGATAAAAGTAGCTACTTGTAATGTACACCGGCAATTATGGTATTTTTATTTTATTTTTTTATCCCTGAGTTCTCCTGCCTTCCTGCATGTGGGTTAGACACATTACATCACATCATGTCACTAAAAGCTGTTTATTATCTAGAATGAAGATGTAAACTAAAGGTAATGGTTAATAAATAGCTCCTCAGACTGATGAAGTCTTTTGGATAAAAGACGGAACGTTTCCACAAAAATAATCATCCAGAGGACCTGACTTAACTTTGTTGGACTAATTTGGCAAAACATTCAGAGCAAGGATTTATTTATTTATTTATTTTTCTGGTCAAGAAACAAAGAAGGTATAGTTGCAGAATGAATCAAAGTTTAAAACTTGTAAAGTATTTAGTCTTTTATTACTTATTTGGTGACAGACTAATGAGCCCTCTAATGCTTGCTGCAATATTTTAATACAATTATTTTTTTGCTATCTTGGTTATTAGTTTAATTCAGCTGTGAACATCTCCTTCCTTTAAATAATTTAATTTAAGCAGTTGTGTCATTTTAAATGAGCCCATTAAATGGGAACTCCGCAGCATCCATGTGTTTTTAATACTTCTTTAGTTGTCAGAATAGAGTTTATAATCTCTGTCCATGCTTTCAGAGCTTATTTCCCAACCTCCAACATTTCTTAAAGACCTCGGATAACTTTTTATTTTAATTACACAACTTACTTTTAGAGTATAGTCTTTCTGTGCTACGGAGAAGCCTTCAGTTTATGTTTAACACTCATCTTCTGTTAGCCTGGTTAAAACCAGACCCTTGTCCTTCACTTCGCTTTGTACTAGGGTCTGGGACTTCTCTCATAGACAACGATTTCTCCGGTCGATTTTTGACCGGACCAATCAGAGAACAGAAGGCGGAGTTTTGTTAGTTTAGCCTGGCGAGGTCCAGGCTATTCAGATAAATAGCTCAGAAACCACTCGGTGGATATTTTTTCTGCTACCAGTGTGTAATTATATGGCTCTAATTTACTGACTGTTGGCCTAGATGAAACATTTGAGATAAAATTCGATTTTTTTATCATTTATTTTCGTAGCGCACCCGAGGCTGTTTGGAAAATGTCAAACCGAAACTATTTAAATCCAGCAGATTTGACCATTTCGTGAATTGATTTAGGAACTGTTAAGCTCAGGAACACTTCTGATATAATAATAATAATAATAATGTCTTTTCCTGTCATCTGCGTATGTTTCCCATACACAGACGAAATTCGTCTCTGCATTTAACCCAACCACCTACCAGGTGGTGCAGTGAGCAGCCCGAAAGCGCCCGGGGAGCTGGAGAAATAGGTGTGCACTCATAGACACCCCAAGGTGGGTAGTGGCCGGGGCGCGAACCCGCGTCCTTCGGGTCCCAAGTCAAAAGCCCTGCCACTAGACCATCTTGGCTCCTTAACGTCAGCTATGAAATATATTTTTCTCAGCAAAGAAATAATAGTTTTTTTAACCTTGTTTTCATGAAAATTCCTTCGTGGTGGCAGCCATTTTAACTGACGACGTCAGTCGACGTCGTTCAAAACTCCGCCTTCTGTTCTCTGATCAGTCCGGTCAAAAATCGACCGGAGAAATCGTTGTCTATGGGAGAAGTCCCAGACCCTACTACAAAGCGAAGTGAAGGACAAGGGTTTGGTTTTAACCAGGCTAATCTTCTGTAGAACCAGCAGGGTTTTAGGAACAAACTTTCTCTACCTCTGTCTTAAAGCCTCCATCATCAATAAAGCCTGTGATTCCACTTTAGGTGAGATATTCAGGGGCTTCTTCTAACAAGGTCATTTTCAAGATTCTTTATTGTCATCTGCATCACGTGGTACATGAGGCGGAACAAAATGGTGTACTCAAGGTCCCAGTTACACAAAAATAGCAAAAATATAAAGTAAAAAAAGAAACGGTATATAAGGATCTAAGATATCCTGATGCATGCTCAATAATCCAGGTCTAAAATATACACTAATAATATAAAAATATATGGTACTGTATAATAAACAGCAGCCTGAACATGAGTCTATAGTGAGAAGATGGGTATGAATACAGTAGCTTAAAGACAAGCAATCAGCTGCATGGATAATCAGCAGCACAGATAAGTCACATATCACCAGTTAGAATGTTATTACATGATTTTCCTGGTTAGGGATTTATGAGTCTAACAGCTTCAGGGTAGAAGCTGTTCCTCAGTCTAGTGGTTCTACACTTATTGCTCCTCAATCTCCTGCCTGAGTTGAGCGGGGCGAAAAGTGTGTGTGCTGGGTGAGTGTGGTCCTCCGTGATGCAGGCGGCCCTCTTCCTCCATCTAGAAGTGGATATGTCTGTGATGGTGGGGAGACTGACTCCAACAAACTTCATTGCAGCCTTCACCACTCTCTGCAAAGCTTTTCTTTCTGCAGCTGTGCAGCCTCCATGCCACACGTTGATGCTGGAGCACAGGGTGCTCTCCACTGCACACCTGTAGAAGGAGGTGAGGACTGAGCTTCTCAGACCAGCTCGTCTCAGTCGCCTGAGGAAGTAGAGTCTCTGAAGTGATGTTATATGGAAGCAATATCAATGCATATACCAATGGTTTAATGGTTTTCACTATCTTTTTTTTAACGTGCTATAGTAATGGGAGATAGAGTATGGCAATATAGTGTTGATGAATTGTTTAAGTTCTCACAACAAAGTTCAGTAAAGTCAGTTTTCTTTTTTTATAAGAACTTGAATGTTTTCACCACCTAGATTAACAGTCCCATCTCAGGAGCTCATTCTTTCTTGTTTAGACTTTCCCTGAAAACAAATTACCACTGCTCCTGTTCTTTCACATGCACCTCACAATAATTACAGAGGCTACCTGGTAACCGTGCACTGCTGTAATGAGGCAATTTGTGTTAATGAAGCTTTTTGGAGCTTGTAGGTGTAAAGTTAATTCTGTGTGGTGTGAAAGTCTGGAGCTACTCTGTTCCGTATTATTTCTGTTTGCCTATATGTTTGAAAAAATATTATATTTGTGCTTGTTAAAAAATAAACAAACAGTCTGGTGGATGTTTTTGGATGCCGGTTTGCTTTGCCCAGGGGTTAACTTTATGTAAACAAACCAAATAGGAATATGTATTTTTAAAAAAACAGCAAGAGTGAAACAGGATTACCATTATTTCCACACATTTAAATGCTTGGAGAGAAATAGAAAAAACTAAACTAACTTTTTCCCTCTATTTTGACCCTGAATTTTAATTGGCTCATGGAAATGATGGCTGAGATCTCTGCCTGTCAACGTGTGAATACTTTAATTAACCAGAACCTTGCAGCATTGTAATCTCTGGACTTTGAAGTATCATATTGTATTAACTTTAATTAGGCTTGTGCGCTATGCTAGGTAATTAGATGATTGTGCTTATTTGTGATCTGGATAATAGGAATACATTTTGCATAAGCCAAAATCAGGGGCTCCTGCTAATTACAGAGTATGTGATAGCTCTAATTGGTGATTGTGAGACTGTTTGGGGAGCGCACACTATAGCTGCTGATGCTGCTGCTATCTGTACACACGGCTTAGGATAATGTGATGAAATCCTCATGGAGACATGATTTGCTCTGCTGAAGACTGACGGTCCCAAGGAGAAGGGCTCATCACTGTGTCGGGGGCTTGTTGAACCACATACATGTTCAGGACCAATGCTTCTGTCTGTCAGCAACAAGACAGTTCAAACCCACTGTGTTTTCATTATCTACCAGGTTTTTTTCTGCATCTGTGGCAACTGCTGAAGCAGTTGCAGCTTAGCCCATTCAAAGTTTTCATGTTTCACATCACATATTTGATCATTGTCTACTGTGTTGTGGACCATGAAAGTTCACAATGGTTAGCTATGGCCAGTGGTTTGACTGTTACAAGGGAAAAGCAGAACTATCCAGTTTGATCACTCATATTTCATATAAGAGTTGGATCTAGACTAACACTTGGTGGGTATAGTGGACATAGACACTTGTCAAAATGCTTAAGTTTTAAAACCATTTACAACACATTTCCAGTTTATCTTCTACTGTAATGTGTTTTGACTCATGTTTCACCATTTAGCCTGCACAATGTTTTTTTTTTTTACATTTTCTATGCTGCTTCACTTAACAAGTTAACACACACTATATACAGGTAGCCCTCGAGTTACGTTAGGGATAGGGACCTACGTGTGTGACTTAGGTCGATGTTGTCGTACCTCGCGGACCAAAAACACCTGCCTGTCGTAGGTCCGCGTTTCTGACATAGGTCGCGGCTATACCGCTAACGGAGCGCCGCACACATATTTAATGGCATGACAATGAACAAGCGGACATCCTGTGCCATAAACATGCACAGAACTGTACAGTAAATGAATACAGTACTGTACAATAAATAAAAAATATAATGTCTTACTTTGAGCTGGTCAAAGCCTGCCTTGGTCTTTTAGCATCAGCTCGGGTGAGAGCTCCCCCAGCTTCCTTACGCTCCACACGCACACACGTGGTCAAAACTGTTTAAAAGAATGACTGTTAGCTTCTTAACTTCATACATTTGGAGCCAGAAAAAAAAAAACTTACTGAAAGCCGTTTCTCCGCTCCTCCATCCATCCAAAACAACTGCTCGGCGTTAGCTACGGTTAGGCCCCGCCATTAGTAGCACTGGTTAGCATGTCAGTTCATTCAAAAAGGCTGTCGGCTTTGTATCTCCGCGTTAGCTCGGTGTCCCCCGACTGCCAGGCGGACATTTGCGGCGAGCTCCCGGCAGCAGATGGCCCCTCCGAGGCATGTCGGCTCGGTGTCTTCGCCTGTGTTAGCTGCTCTGTTAGCTGCTGTCGTTAGCATGTCGGGCGGCGTTGTGGCCGCCGATCGCGGGGTGATCCGCGGCTGCTCCTCCGGGCCTGAGACGTCCACAGAGTTGACCGAGTGTTTCCAGCAAATTTATCCGTATGAGGCAACCCTGAACGGACACACGGTCCTCAGTAGCTTCTGGAGCTCCTCCATTGACCGCACCGGTTGTAACATGGCGACCGGAAACGACCGGAAACGACCGGAAGTTGCGTAAATACGATCAAATTGTAATTAAAAACGAAATATTAATAATTATACTTTATTTATAAAGCCATTTAAAACAACCACAGCTGCAACAAAGTGCTATACACATGAAATTAATAACATTTAAACACAAAAAAAAAAATAATAATAATTTTTTTTTTTTTAATCATATTTTTATTAAATATGATAAAATCGTAAGTCTGAGTTGCCGTAGGTCGCAGGTGACGTAGGTCGAGGGTTTGCTGTATATATATATATATATGTATATATATATATATATATATATATATATGTATATATATATATATATATATATATGTATATATATATATATATATATATATATATATATATATATATATATATATATATATATATATATATATATATATATATGTATATATATATATATATATATATATATATATATATATATATATATATATATATATATATATATATATATATATATATATATATATATATATATATATATATATATATATATATATATATATATATATATATATATATATATATATATATATATATATATATATATATATATATATATATATATATATATATATATATATATATATATATATATATATATATATATATATATATATATATATATATATATATATATATATATATATATATATATATATATATATATATATATATATATATATATATATATATATATATATATATATATATATAATTCATTATGGTCACATTTATCACGATTCGGTTCCGGTGAGCAAGCAAACCCAGAATGCAGGCAGAACAGGACTCGGAGACGGAGAGTGTAAAATAATAAACACTTTAATAATGCTGTTTTCCCTTTACATTCTGCCTTTAGGTCAAATTATAAATCAGTTCAACATTTCTTTTCACTGTTATATCGACGATACACAGCTTTACATCAGGACTGGAGCATCCTCATCTTCCACCTTGTCATCTCCATCTTCACTCACTGCCCTCTCTGCCTGCCTGGAGGCAATTAGGGCATGGATGAATCAGAACTTTCTTCAATTAAACTGCTCCAAGACTGAGGCCATACTGATTGGCACCCCTCACCAGGTACAAACATCTCCTATAACAACACTTTCCTTTTCTGGACAAGACATCCCCCTCTCCACCTCTGTTACTAATCTTGGAATAAAAATGGACTCCAATCTTACATTTGAAAATCACATTAAGCTTCTGTTTAAAACTTGCTTCTTCCATCTTCGAAACATCTCCAGACTTCGCCCATCCCTAACTTTTTCCGATGCTGAGAAGCTCGTCCATGCTTTTGTCTCCTCCAGGCTCGACTACTGCAACTCCCTGTTTATTGGAATCCCTGGCAAAAACCTTCAGAAACTTCAATATATTCAAAACAGTGCAGCAAGGATCTTGTTGAGAGTTCGTAAATTTGAACATATTACGCCCATTCTCCATAACCTTCATTGGCTTCCTGTCGCCTACAGAATTCAGTACAAAACTGCTCTCATTACACATCAATGCTTACATGGAGCTTCACCAGATTATCTGAAGGATATTCTTATTCCATACTCATCCACCCGGTCGCTGCGGTCACAGAACAGTAATCTCCTTCACATTCCGAGAACCAAATTAAGGACCATGGGAGACCGGGCTTTCAGTGTGGCTGCCCCCCGCCTGTGGAACTCTCTTCCTGACTGTCTGAGAGCCCCACAGTCTGTGGTTGACTTTAAGAGCGGCTTGAAGACCTTTCTTTTCAACCGAGCATACTCTACCTCCTCATGATTCTACTTTTGATCTTAGTTGATATTGTTATTGATTTTACTTGTTTTATTACTTGTTTTATTGACATTTAATTCTGTTGCACCTTGTAGCACTTTGAGATTTTCATTAATGAAAAGTGTGTTATAAATTGAATTCATTATTATTATTATTATTATTAAAACAAAAGGCTGACAGTGCAGCAGCTACTTACAAAATGATAGGGAAGTGTTTCATGGCTCCTCCAGACATCAGGGAGAAAATGACTATGACCCGACAAATGCAAAGACCTGAATCCACACTTAAATACAGACCAAAGTAATCAACTAAACACTGAACACCTGTGGGACATCTGACAGGGTAGGAGGCGGAAGGATGAGAAGGAGCCAACAGAGGGAGAGTGAGTAACAACATGAAAAACATGACAGGAGCAGAGCCTGTCATAACCCCCCCCTCAAGGGTGGCACCCGACACCCCCAAGACGGGCCCCCCACACAGCAAGGGCGGGCGGAGGGAGGCAACAGGCAGGACGGCGGGCCAACACCATCAGCCAGATCCGGAGGACGTCCAGGAGGTCGCCCATCACCATCAGCCAGATCCGGAGGACGTCCAGGAGGTCGCCCATCACCATAAGAGGAGGAAACCCCAGTCTCAGGGAGGCCTCCAGGAGATGCGGAGGGCCGAGGAGCCACTGTAGACACGAGGACCCCTGCTGGAGCGGGGACCCCCGAAGAGTCGAGGACCTCTGCAGTGGAGCCCCCCGGCGAAACGAGGACTTCCAGCAGAGCGAGGACCTCCGGTGGTGTGAGGACCTCATGAGTGAAGACCCCCAGAGGAGTGGAGACCACCGGTGAGACGAGGACCCCTGGTCGGGCGAGGACCTCTGATGGAGGAGCGAGGCTCACTGACGGAGGAATGAGGACCTCTGAGACGAAGACCCCCGGTGGAACGAAGACCTTCGACGAGACGAGGCCCTCTGGAGAAGCGAAGACCCCGGACGAAACGAAGACCTTCGACGAGGCATCGTCGGGCGCCAGGACGGGCGATGAGACGTGGTCGGGCGCCAAGAAGTCGATGTTGGGCGCCGAGACAGACGAGAACGACGAGACAAGGCCCTCTGGAGAAGCGAAGACCCCCGACAAAACGAAGACCTTCGATAAGGCATAGT
The DNA here is from genome assembly GCA_038048925.1 of Garcialebias charrua. Classification (NCBI taxonomy): domain Eukaryota; kingdom Metazoa; phylum Chordata; class Actinopteri; order Cyprinodontiformes; family Rivulidae; genus Garcialebias; species Garcialebias charrua. Next base: position 11,574 of record JBBPBX010057900.1, read on the forward strand.
CGGGCGCCAAGACGGGCGATGAGACGTTGTCGATATCATCGAATGGTAGGACGTCGTCTGCTTTGTCGAACGGCGGGACGTCTGCGGTACTGGGACCCTCTGTCGAGGACGAGGCATCTGTGGCGCTGGGACCCTCGTCGTCGGGACCCTCGTCGTCGGGACCCTCATCGTCGGGACCCTCTTAGACGCAGTTGGGGTCCTCTTCGTCGGGACCCTCAGAGACGTCGTTGGGGTCTTCTACGTCGGGACCCTCTGAGTCGTCTTCGGGTGATGCGTCTGCGGTGCTGGGACCCTCTGTCGAGGACGAGGCGTCTATGGCGCTGGGACCCTCGTCGTCAGGACCCTCATCGTTGGAACTCTCTGAGACGTAGTTGGGGTCCTCTTCGGCGGGACCCTCAGAGACGTCGCTGGGACCCTCCTCATTGGGACCCTCTGAGACGTCGTTGGGGTCTTCTACGTCGGGACCCTCTGAGGCGTCTTTGGGTGATGAAGAGGAGCCAGCAGCCGATGAGGCGTGGTCTGTAGCTGATGGTTCTGTGTCTTCTGCGGCTGCCCCCAGATCTCCAGCGGCAGGGAGGACCTCAACGGCGAAGACCCCAGACGAGACGAGGACCTCCGGTTAGATGAGAGCCACTGATGGAGGAGCGAGGACCTCAGATGGAATGAGGACCTCTTTGGTGAAGACCTCCAGAGGAGTGGAGACCCCCGGTGAAGCGAGGACCTCCGACGAAGCGAGGACCACTTCGGTGGGGACCTCCGATGAAGTGAGGACCCCAGAAGGAGCAGTGAGGAGCTCTGGAACGAAGACCCCCGATGAGACGAGGACCTCCAATGGAGTGAGGCCTCCAGATGGATGAGTGAGGACCTCAGGACCCAGGACCACCTCTGGACCAGTGTCTGTAGAAACAAAGAGAGAGAGAGAGACTGCTTCCGATGGACCTGGTGGGTCAGGAACTGGTGCAAGACCTAGCCTTGGTGCGGGTGTAGGAGCCAGCTTCAGTGCTGAAACAGTAGGAACCAGTCTTGGTGCTGGCACCGGAGGGGCCAGTCTTTGTTCTGGTACAGGAACCAGTCTGGGTGCTGGTACAGGCACCAGCCTGGGAGCAAGCACAGGAGGCACCAGCCTAGGTGCTGAAACTGTGTCCAACCGTGGAGCTGCTGGGGCCAGAGCCGGACCTAGTGCAGCTGATGCTGAACTCGGCTGTGAGGCAGATGGTGAGTCGAGAGGATCCTCAAGCTGAGCAGCTGGAGTGAAGCCAGGCTGCGAAACTGCTGCTGCTGAGCTGTCAGGCAAAACTGCTGCTGCTGAGCTAACAGGTGAAACTGCTGCTGCTGAGCTAACAGGCGAAACTGCTGCTGCTGCTGTGGGTGAGATGCTCAGATGTTCAGCTGCTGTGGGTGAGATGCTCAGATGTTCAGCTGATGTGGGTGAGATGCTCAGATGTTCAGCTGATGTGGGTGAGATGCTCAGACGTTCAGCTGATGTGGGTGAGATGCTCAGACGTTCAGCTGCTGTGGGTGAGATGCTCAGACGTTCAGCTGCTGTGGGTGAGATGCTCAGACGTTCAGCTGCTGTGGGTGAGATGCTCAGAAGTTCAGCTGCTGTGGTTGAGATGCTCAGACGTTCAGCTGCTGTGGGTGAGATGCTCATACGTTCAGCTGATGTGGGTGAGATGCTCCGACGTTCATCTTCTGACTGAACGCAAGCGAGCAACAGTGAGCGTAACACACAACGCTCCTTCCACACCTGCTCGAACAGCTGCCACGCCCCGGCGAGTCGTCTTCGTCGTCAGCTCCAGTGTATGAGGAAATAATTTCCTCTGCTACGACAAATCTGCTCCACCAATCACTAGAGCTGCAGACGTCCTCTCCCCTCACGGCAGGTGCGCAGGGGCGTGTGACTTCCACTCTCCCAGCAACAGGAGCGCATGGGCGCGCAGCCTCCTCCGTCAGCACCAGTCTCCCCTCAGTCCTGTCAGAACCGCTGTCAGCGCCGGCACATGGGCTGACACACGCCCCCCCCTTTGAAAATTTCCCCGGCTTTTCTGACAGCCGGCGTGGAGAGTTTGACGGTGGGCGGGGCTGGAACCCGGAAATGTCCACTCGTTCANACACATGCCCCCCCTTTGAAAATTTCCCCGGCTTTTCTGACAGCCGGCGTGGAGAGTTTGACGGTGGGCGGGGCTGGAACCCGGAAATGTCCACTAGGGGTGGGCGATATGGCTCAAAAATTATATCGTGATATTTCAGAGCGATATCACGATAACGATAAATTTTGTGATATAACCCAAAAAAAAAAAAAAGAAATCAAATTTATTTACAGTATTTACCATACCATACCATACCATTTTATTTATAAAGCACTTTAAACAGGAACAAGTCCACACCAAAGTGCTGGACAAACAAACACGCAACAGGCAACACAGACAATGAAGTACAACACGAAAAACATAAAAACATTGCAGATCATAAATCAAACGATCCAATACAAATCAGCTGGCATTGAAAGCAATGGAGTAGTAGTGAGTTTTTAACCGGGATTTGAAAACCGAGAGGGAGGGGGCCTGTTTGATGAGCAGCGGTAACTCGTTCCAGAGTCTTGGGCCTGCTACAGAGAACGCCCTGTCACCCCTGCGCTTAAGGCGAGTTTCTGGAACTATTAAGAGTACCTGATCCTCTGACCTCAAAGCACGTGGAGGGACATATGGGTGTATCAGATCCGAGAGATAGGCGGGGGCGAGACTGTTCAGCGATTTGTAGACATACATGAGAATTTTGAATTGGATTCGAAGATGAACCGGTAGCCAGTGAAGGGAGGCCAAGACTGGTGTAATGTGCTCTCTTTTGCGTGTGCTGGTTAAAAATCGGGCAGCTGCGTTCTGAACCAGTTGTAATCGTGCAATGGTGGCTTGACTGACGCCAAACAGAAGTGAATTGCAGTAATCAAGCCTAGATGTAATGAATGCGTGAATCACTGTCTCCAGGTGCTTTTTGGATAATATGGGCTTCAGCTTAGACAGACGCCTCAGCTGGAAAAAAAACAGGAGGGTGACATTATTTGACAAAATTATTATTATTTGACAATATTTGACAAAATTAATTTAACATGTTGCTTTGCAGTTTTATAATTTTTTTTAAAAACAAACAAGGGTTAATTTGACTGAAATTACTTTATTTAGTAAAGTATTCAGTCAGTATAAAAATAAAAAATAAAAAAGATCTGTTATTTAGATTGAAAAAGTCTGCACAAAATATAATGGACTATCTTTAGGCTTTTAATACCTAGTAGTTCTTTGACATTCTTGTTAGGTCTAAATTGTTTTTAATTTTTAACTGGCTGTTTTTTATTGTTATTTTTTATTGTTTGTTTTATTTCTGTATTGTTCAGCACTTTGTGCACCTTCTGGCTGCTGAAAAGGGCTCTATAAATAAAGATTGATTGATTGATTGATAAACAAAAACCACCACAAAAACTAAAGTTCAGGTGTAGTTTCCTAAATCACTCTCCATGTAAAATATATTATTCTTTGTTTCTAAAGAGTGACACGGTCGAAAATTTGTTGACGGTCCCTAAGTGAACCATGACGTCTCTGAATAGGGGCAGACTCAGCGCGGCTGCCCGAAATCAGACTCCATGAAGTGGACTGACGAGAGCAACGCACCGATGAAGACACAGAGCTCGAATATCCAACTTCCAACTTGAAAATAACTTCACTGTGGTTTTCTCTTGGTTCGTGGAGAGCCGTGCGTGTTTGTAGAGACATCTAAAAAAGCTAAGTCTGGTCCTCTGGACATTCAAAAAACAAAAAAAACAAAACAAAACAAAGCAAAAAATTGTAGAAACGTTTCGTCTTTCGTCCGAAAGACTTCCTCAGTCTGAGGTGCTGGGTTCAGCTCAGTCTTATAAATAGCACCCTCTCACAGTGTTACACAACCAGTTGGCTGATGACAGCCTGAAACCAGCTGCTCACATGATCAAGGAGGACCATCAGCCTAACAATGGATCGTTAGCACCCTGATGGTTGTTTGCTATTCACAGAGGGCTGAGTGATACCAGCAATCACAGCATTGTAGGAGGGGGACAGTTGAACTCGGAGGCCTCCACCCCTGTTTAATGATGGGCGGTTTCTTTTCACAAAGATGGCCTCCTTTACTCCTCTCTCAAACCATCGTTCCTCTCTATCAAGGATGTGAACATCTTCATCCCTGAAAGAGTGACCGCTGGCCTGGAGATGAGTGTAGACTGCAGAGTCCTGACCTGATGATGTTGATCTTCTGTGCTGGGCCATCCTTTTGGCCAGTGGCTGTTTAGTTTCCCCGATATAAGACTGATCACAGCCCTCCTGACACTGAACAGCATACACAATGTTACTCTGTTTTTGCCGGGGGACTGGATCTTTGGGATGAACCAGTTTTTGCCGTAATGTATTTTGAGGTTTAAAAGCCACTGGGACGTTGTGTTTAGAAAATAAACGTCTCAATGTCTCTGAAACCCCTGCAACATATGGAATGGCCACTGGTCTGGGTCTGGGTTCCTTCTTTTCACCTGATGGCTGGCTGGAGTCCTGTTTGGGTTTCTTCTCTGCTTTCAGGAAGGCCCAGTTAGGATATCCACATTTCTCTAGAGCCTGTTTTGTGTGTGATTTCTCCTTCTGTCTGGCTGCTGAGTTAGTGGGGACGCTGTCTGCTCTGTGGTACAGAGTCCTGATGACTCCTAACTTGTGCTCCAGAGGGTGATGGGAGTCAAACTGTAAATACTGGTCTGTGTGGGTGGGTTTGCGGTACACCTCAGTTTGCAAATTTCCTCTATCAGAAACAGAGACCTCACAGTCCAAGAAAGCCAACCTGCCATTTCTTACATCTTCTCGTGTGAACTTGATATATTTATCCACAGAGTTGATGTGATCAGTGAAATGTTGGACTTCCTGAGATTTAATTTTAACCCAGGTGTCATCAACATACCTGAACCAATGACTTGGTGGTCTCCCCGTAAAGGATGTCAAGGCTCTCTTTTCTACCTCCTCCATGTACAGGTTGGCAACAATAGGAGAAACTGGAGACCCCATAGCACATCCATGTTTCTGCCTATAATATTGCTCCCCATATGTGAAGTAGGTTGACTGCAGGCACAGTTTCAAGAGTTGACACAGTTGCTCTGTGGCACAATGGGGAGCAATATTATAGGCAGAAACATGGATGTGCTATGGGGTCTCCAGTTTCTCCTATTGTTGCCAACCTGTACATGGAGGAGGTAGAAAAGAGAGCCTTGACATCCTTTACGGGGAGACCACCAAGTCATTGGTTCAGGTATGTTGATGACACCTGGGTTAAAATTAAATCTCAGGAAGTCCAACATTTCACTGATCACATCAACTCTGTGGATAAATATATCAAGTTCACACGAGAAGATGTAAGAAATGGCAGGTTGGCTTTCTTGGACTGTGAGGTCTCTGTTTCTGATAGAGGAAATTTGCAAACTGAGGTGTACCGCAAACCCACCCACACAGACCAGTATTTACAGTTTGACTCCCATCACCCTCTGGAGCACAAGTTAGGAGTCATCAGGACTCTGTACCACAGAGCAGACAGCGTCCCCACTAACTCAGCAGCCAGACAGAAGGAGAAATCACACACAAAACAGGCTCTAGAGAAATGTGGATATCCTAACTGGGCCTTCCTGAAAGCAGAGAAGAAACCCAAACAGGACTCCAGCCAGCCATCAGGTGAAAAGAAGGAACCCAGACCCAGACCAGTGGCCATTCCATATGTTGCAGGGGTTTCAGAGACATTGAGACGTTTATTTTCTAAACACAACGTCCCAGTGGCTTTTAAACCTCAAAATACATTACGGCAAAAACTGGTTCATCCCAAAGATCCAGTCCCCCGGCAAAAACAGAGTAACATTGTGTATGCTGTTCAGTGTCAGGAGGGCTGTGATCAGTCTTATATCGGGGAAACTAAACAGCCACTGGCCAAAAGGATGGCCCAGCACAGAAGATCAACATCATCAGGTCAGGACTCTGCAGTCTACACTCATCTCCAGGCCAGCGGTCACTCTTTCAGGGATGAAGATGTTCACATCCTTGATAGAGAGGAACGATGGTTTGAGAGAGGAGTAAAGGAGGCCATCTTTGTGAAAAGAAACCGCCCATCATTAAACAGGGGTGGAGGCCTCCGAGTTCAACTGTCCCCCTCCTACAATGCTGTGATTGCTGGTATCACTCAGCCCTCTGTGAATAGCAAACAACCATCAGGGTGCTAACGATCCATTGTTAGGCTGATGGTCCTCCTTGATCATGTGAGCAGCTGGTTTCAGGCTGTCATCAGCCAACTGGTTGTGTAACACTGTGAGAGGGTGCTATTTATAAGACTGAGCTGAACCCAGCACCTCAGACTGAGGAAGTCTTTCGGACGAAAGACGAAACGTTTCTACAATTTTTTGCTTTGTTTTGTTTTGTTTTTTTTGTTTTTTGAATGTCCAGAGGACCAGACTTAGCTTTTTTAGATTTTTCTACCTGGATTATTGAGCATGCATCAGGGTATTTGTAGAGACAGTTTTCAGAGCGAGGGAGACCAGCCCGCAGCGCGGGCTGCTCAGTGGGGTGGGGGGTGGGGGCATTTGATCCTCTACCTGCTGTTCAGAGCAGGGGACAGAAGCTGACATGACACGCGGTTTGTTTTTATCATTTTAGCACCAGTACAGACTGGTGGAAGAGAGGTGCGCAGTTCAGTTTGAAGCGCTCGGTTGGAGGGCGGGGCGTCCTTACGTATCACATCATGAAATTAGCATATCATGATATCTTTTTTTTGCCCGGGCAAGCTATTTTTACCGGTATTATCCTAAACGATATGATATGGCCCAGCCCTAATGTCCACTCGTTCAGTCCGGCGGTGACGTGGACTGAGAGCCGGTACTGGATCCGCCCAGAACCCATCTGGTTCCGAGTCCTCGTCCGAGTAGGACCACATCGAACCGAGTGTTGGGGCGGAGGAGGGAGACGGCCGAAAAGCTGCGCGGCCGCCTCTGAGCTTCCTCCATTCTTCCTCTTCGACCAGAAGCAGAGATGAGAGGATCTCTACTTCTGGGCTGTGATCCCTTCTGATGGTTTCTGTCCGGAATCCTAACATGCGGATGACAGTCGGCAAGTCCTGACCTGGGGCCGCGTCCGGTAGCCGCAGACCGGGTCCGCTGTTCCGCCTGCGGGGCTTGCGTCGGTTTGGTCGGGTCATTCATTCAACCTTTATTTATACAGGCTAGCCTCGTTGAGTCACGGGGACTCATTTACAAGAGGGACCTGTCTCACTCACACCAAACAACCATCCACTCTCACACTCACACCTAGGGTCAATTTAGAGTCACCAATCAGCCTAACAAGCATGTTTTTTGGTCTGTGGGAGGAAACCGGAGTACCCGGAGGAAACCCACGCATGCACGGGGAGAACATGCAAACTCCACCCAGAAAGGCCCCGGACCGGGATTTGAACCGGCAACCTTCTCGCTGAGAGGCAGCAGCTCTACCAGTTGTGCCACCGTGCTGCCATAATATCACGATTCGGTTCCGGTGAGCAAGCAAACCCAGAATGCAGGCAGAACAGGACTCGGAGACGGAGAGTGTAAAATAATAAACACTTTAATAATGAAAACAAAAGGCTGACAGTGCAGCAGCTACTTACAAAATGATGGGGAAGTGTTTCATGGCTCCACCAGACATCAGGGAGAAAATGACTATGACCCAACAAATGCAAAGACCTGAATCCACACTTAAATACAGGCCAAAGTAATCAACTAAACACTGAACACCTGTGGGACATCTGACAGGGGAGGAGGCGCAGGGATGAGAAGGAGCCAACAGAGGGAGAGTGAGTAACAACATGAAAAAACATGACAGGAGCAGAGCCTGTACAACATTAAAGCTGCTATATGTAACTTTTCTAACAATATATTTTTAACATATTTCTTCACTCTGTCACTAGACTGATGTTAGAGAGGTAATCTCTGAAAAAAACTATTAAAAAAAATTGTCCCCTTGCTTCTCCAGGTGGTAAATAGGCATTTCTAAAAAGAAAAAGTGACCCGCCATTAACCAGCCAATAAAAACAGAGTTTGTAACCAGCCAATAAAAACAGAGCTTGAATTTGAATCAGCCAATAAAAACAGAGCTTGAATTTGAATTTCAGCAGACCATGGGAGAGCAGAGCCATATATGGCTCTGAGGGGGAGGGATCAGAATGCTTTGCCTGTTGAAATTTTTTTAAGTGCTGCAGTTCTTTAGAAACTGCAGACTGAACCTTTAAGATTAGATGGCAGTTTTCTTGTTTGCTCCGCCCAGTTTTTCAAATTGTTGTTGCATTCGGTACACTTAAGATTATTATTTTTTTTTTTGACTGTGTCAAATTTCCTTGTGAAGATAACTAAACCAGTAAAAATCACTGCAAAAGCAATATGAGGTACTGTACTGAGAAAGATAAGTTTCACTGTAGAAAAGACAGATGATGATTCACCAGTGGCCCAATTTCAAACAGACTTCCACAGTCATGTTGTCTTCTGTGTTCCTGTGTGGTTGTAAATTCTATTTATTCAGCTCCAGGCGTTCTCTGACAGCTGTGCTGAAACAAGCTCTGCAAAGTTAGAGGAAGGGCTTGTGAAGTCAAAAACAGCTACACAATCTCCAGTCTGACACTTTGTACAACACAGCACCAGGAAACTGCAGTCTGACTGCAATTAGACTTTACATTAAATGAATAGAAAACAGTCTGCAGATATAACATGTACAGTACACAGTCTGAGAAACCAACAGACACAGAAATTAAACTTATTATTTCTGGGATTTGATCAGTTTATGCGTTTTTACACTGAGAGGTTGAGATTTATAAGGGCATTTGGGAGGCAGAAGGAAATTGCCAGTCACTGTCACTTGTATTGAATGAAACCTAGTTCTGCTGTCCTCCAGAAAGTGCATCTGAAACACACTATTAACTTTCCCATTGCTGTTGTCACTTTTTATTGCCCTATGGTTTTAGGTCTCTCCGAGTTGGCAGGTTTTGCGACGCTGCTTTCCAAAGCCAAATAGCTGGTTGTGTCAGAGCGCAGAAATACAGCAACGACAGACATATTTTCCTGAGAATTTAATTTGCCTGAGTGGATTGGTAAAGAGTGTCCTCATGGTGATGAATGCTAAATATCTTGCTCGGCTGTTCTCTGAAAAAATAATGTAGCTTATTTTTATGTTTTATTAGACACTTGAGTTTGCGTGTCAAAAGTTTTATTACTATAACATTAGAGATAAATCACAATACTGAACAAAATACATTTAGTCAATATTTCAAAGTGAACTTAAAGTTTGTCATTAGAATACATCTGAATGTTGTATATTTTCATTTTACAAACCAATAAATCGGTTGAATTTACAGAAACGGATTAAATCTTGTTCGGATAACTTTCTGGGCTGCGTTTGCATGATCTCTCTGGTATACATGCATGTTAGGCTCACTGATAACTCTAAATTGTCTGTAGATGTGAGTGAGAGTGTGAATGATTGTTTCGTTTGTCTCTATGTGGGCCCTGTGATAGACTTGGACTTGTCCAGGGTGTACAGTGTCACTTGCACAGTGATTGCTAGATATGGGTACCAGTGACCCTTGCGGCCTGTATTGGAAGAAGCGGGTACAGAAAATGAATAGATGTAAGTCTAAGTATTCAAAGCTATGAAAATGCTAATTAAACTGCATTTACAAGAAACATTTATATCATTACCCATCAATGTCCTTCTGTTGATTGTATTAGTTATAAGGTAGTTAAGTTTGAAGTTAATTAATTAAAATTCTAAATCTTTCAGACTAACTGGTTGTTGTCACAAAATCTGGTTGTGACTAAATATGGCTACGCATTATACAGTAGCTGTTATTATTGGGGTATTATTAATGAGCAGTGGTCGCATGTGGGTTTTGAACCAACTGTCAAGGGATGCGAACGTGCTTTGCGTATGGCGGAGGGTTAAAATGTGCAATGCTTTTGTGCTGGCTACAACTGCGAGTGGCATTTGAACATGCACTTGCTCCATTGTGTATTTGTAATTAACATTGCATAATCTTCCTGCTTACAAAGCAACTTTTGTAATTAGAGTTATGATTGCAGCGGGATAATGACAGCGATTCTACAGCTGATAATGACTGGTGTGCTTTTGGCGGTTGCTGCTTTGCTTTGTATGTGTGGCAGACTTCTGACATATGGGACACAAAAGGACACACTAGCCAGGCGGTCAGCCTTTGTTCCCACTCAGGCAGACCCAATCACTGCAGACAAATTGCGCTGTAAGCCTTCCAAATGAAGCCAACCCAGGGAAAGTGGCCCAGACGCACGTGAATGGGGCCATAATGTAAAAGTCTCTGCTTTGTGCAAGCTCAAGGACAGCTTATGTGAGCTCCATGCTGCTCTCAGATTTAATGTTTCTTTGAAAAGCATTGTTTAGTGTTGATTCTGATACTCATGCTGCTCTTGTTACAAATAATTGTATTTGTCTTATAAATGAAATATAGAATTTACAAATGCATCCCACTTTCAGTCATTCTGTTTACATTATAGATGGGAGAAAAATTGGCCTACATTTTATAGACATCGATTGTATTGACAGAAGAAGAGTGCCCACTAAACTTTGAATAAATACTGTGTGTGATGTATTGATGTTAAACGTGATTTATACT
>JBBPBX010057901.1:8890-22274 GCA_038048925.1 Garcialebias charrua
TACCCAGTCAAAAATTAACAGCAATATTTTGGTTTATTTAGCCTTTAATAAAAATTAAAAAAAACTTTTTTCAAAGTCATATTTTCACTATGTTATTCATACATTTATAAAAGTCACAGTTTCAAAGTAAATATTCAATTTACTGTACAAGCTAAATGTTTAGTTTACAAACTAACTACTTAACCTGCAAGTTAAATATTTAGTTAGGAAACAAGTATTTAGGTCTAAATTAAATACTTAATTTCCAAACTAAATATTTATTTTCCAAGCTAAACATTTTATTTCTAAACTAAACAGTTAGTTTGCTAAGTACTAGTAAATATTTAACTCAGACTTAAATATTGAGCTTGCAAGTCAGAGTTAAATGTTGAGTTAGAAAATTAAATATTTAGTAAATGTTTAGTTTTGAAAATTAATATTTAGCTTGGAAATTAAATATTTAATTTACACCTAAATATTTAGTTTAGTAACAAAATATTTAACTTGCAAGTTAAGTATTTAGTTTGTAAACTAAGTATTTAGCTTTTTATAAAATTGTGAAGTACCTTATTTTTTGGACTATAAGGCACATTTAAAATCCTTTAATTTTCTCACAAATTTACAGTGAGCCTTATAATCTAGTGAGTCTTCTGTGTTAATTCTGGTTGTGCTTACTGATCTCAAACGGATTGTATGTGGTTTTATGAATGAGTTGGATAAAGTTTGACTTATCTGACAGTTTTGTTTTGATAATGCGCCTTATAATCCTGTGCGCCTTATGTATGAAAAGCCTTATAATCTGGTGCACCTTGTAGTCCAGAAAATATGGTAATTGCTTATCCTACTTTGAATAAGAAAACATAAAGCTAAAGTGAGCATAATTTACTTTGTGTATTAGTACTAGTATCCACATACTAGTATCCACATTTGCAAAGAAGTTGACAGGAAAACTGTTAAACTAGTCATTTTTTGTGGGTACAACATCCTATAAAATTCAGTTTTATGTTAGTTTTGGTCAAAGCTTAAAAGAGCCGCTGCAGAGGGACCAAAGAGCCGCATGTGGCTCCAGAGCTGCAGGTTGCAGACCCTTGGTCTGAATGTCAATTCCCTCTGAACTTGAACAGTAAAAAGATCCTCACTGATGCTACAGAGCCCACCTCGTTGGATGTGCTAATGACAAACCTGATCAAAGGGAAATTACTTCCCTCGGCTCGCATCTGGATAACAACCCGACCTGCAGCGGCCTGCCAGATCCCCCCTGAACTTGTTGACCTGGTCACAGATGTGAGGGGGTTCAATGATCCACAGGAAGAGGAGTACTTCAGGAAGAGAATCGCAGACGAAGAGCAATCTAAAGCAATCACCCCCCACATCAAGACGTCACAAAGCCTCCACATCATGTGCCACATTCACATTCATTGAGGGTGCATTTAAAACCACAGAGAAAAGAGAGCTGCCCACATCCCTGACTGAGATGTACTGTAAGTCTACTTTCTGGTGGTTCTGTCCAAAGTGAAGACGGTCAAGTACGATGATGGAGCTGTGACAGATTCCCTCTGGAGTCCAGAGAGCAGGACGATGATCCAGGCTTTTGGAAAACTGTCTTTTGAGCAGTTAATGAAAGGCAACCTGTTCTTTTATGAGTCTGACCTGACGGAGTGTGGCATCGATGTCCAAGCAGCCTCGGTGTACTCAGGAGTGTTCACAGAGATCTTTCATGAGGAGAGAGCACTATTCCACGAGAAGGTGTTTTGCTTCGTTCATCTGAGTGTTCAAGAGTTTCTTGCTGCTCTCCATGTCCATCTGACATTCATCAACACTGGCGTGAATCTGCTGTCAGAAGAGGAATCAACTCCTCAGAAACCCAAAATGTCTGCAGAGACATTTGATCGTTTTTATCAACGTGCTATAGATAAAGCCTTAGAGAGCAGGGATGGACAACTGGACCTGTTTCTTCGCTTCCTTTTGGGTCTTTCACTAAAAAATAACCAGAGACTCTTACAAGGCCTTGTTGCAGGGGGAGAAAGAGAAAGCTGCTCCAGTCAGAACATAGTTCAGTACATCGAGGAGAAGGTCAGCCAGAATGTTTGCATAGCTTGTTTTACTGTCTGAGCGAGCTGAAGGACTGCTCTGATAGAGGAGATCCAGCGGACACTGAGATCAGGCAGACTGCCAACAGATAAATTACCTCCTGCTCAGTGGGCATTTCTGGTCAATGTTATACTTTCATCAGAGGAAACCCTTGACGAGTTCAACCTGAAGAACTACTATGAATCAGATGTGGCTGTGATGGGTCTGATAACAGTGGTCATAAACTGCTCTAAAGCTTTGTAAGTTAAGACCGCTCAGCTACAGTCAATGCAAATAAAAGCCACTTGTTTTTTTACATTGCATTTTCTCATTTTGTTAATGTTAATTTAGGCTGAGTTGCTGTAACCTGACCGAGATGTGCTGCAGTCTTCTGGCCTCTGGTCTCCAATCAAAGTGCTTAATTCTGAAGAAGTTAGACCTCAGTAACAACGACCTGAAGGATTCAGGAGTAAAGTTGATCTGTGACGGACTGCAAAGTTCAAACTGCACACTGGAAACACTCAGGTCAGGATCTATGTCTGGTCACCAGATGACAGCTAAACCTTAAATAAAAAATAATAATTCAAGAAAAACAAGTTTTAGAGAATGTGTTCCAATTTTCGTAAGGTGGATGGTAGCGCAGTGATGGGGTGCCGTTTTTAAAGTTACACAGTCAAAAATTAACAGCAATATTTTGGCTTATTTATCTTTCAAAAGACAAAAAATAGGTTTGACTTTCAAAGTCATATTTTCACCATGTTATCCATACATTTATAAATGTCAAAGTTCCCAACTAAATGTTTAATTTCCAAGCTAAATACTTAGTTTACAAATTACTTAAAGGAGCTGTACTGTATGTAACTTTTCTAACAACATATTTTTAACATATTTCTTCACTCTGTCACTACCTCCTGACATACTGATTTTAGACAAGTAATCTCTGAAAAAAACTATTGTCCCCTTGCTTCTCTAAAAGCATTTCTAAAAAGCCACAGTGACCCACCGTTAACCAGCCAATAAAAACAGAGTTTGTAACCAGCCAATAAAAACAGAGCTTGAATTTGAATCAGCCAATAAAAACAGAGCTTGAATTTGAATTTCAGCAGAGCAAGGGTAACAGAGCCATATATGGCTCTGAGGGGGAGGGACCAGAAACGTGTCTCTGTTCAAAATTTTCCTAAGTTCCAGCGTGTTCCAGAAATTACATACTGAACTGCAAGTTAAATATTTTGTTACTAAACTAAATATTTAGGTGTAAATTAAATATTTAATTTCCAAGCAAAATATTTATTTTCATAACTAAACATTTACTAAATATTTAATTTTCTAACTAAACATTTAACTCTGACTTGCAAGCTAAATATTTAAGTCTGAGTTAAATATTTACTAGTACTTAGCAAACTAACTGTTTAGTTTAGAAATAAAATGTTTAGCTTGGAAATTAAATGTAGTTTGGAAAATAAATATTTAGCTTGGACAATAAATATTTAGCTTGGAAATTAAGTACTTAATTTGGACCTAAATACTTAGTTTACTAACTAAATATTTAACTTGCAAGTTAAGTATCCATCCATCCATCCATCCATTTTCGTCCGCTTATCCGGGGTCGGGTCGCGGGGGTAGCAGCCTAAGTAGGGAGGCCCAGACTTCCCTCTCCCCAGCCACTTGGAGCAGCTCCTCTGGGGGAATCCCAAGGCGTTCCCAGGCCAGCCGAGAAACATAGTCCCTCCAGCGTGTCCTGGGTCTTCCTCTGGGCCTCCTCCCGGTGGGACATGCCCGGAACACCTCACCAGGGAGGCGTCCAGGAGGCATCCTAACCAGATGCCCGAGCCACCTCAACTGGCTCCTCTCGATGTGGAGAAGCAGCGGCTCTACTCCGAGTCCCTCCCGGATGACTGAGCTTCTCACCCTATCTCTAAGGGAGAGTCCAGACACCCTGCGGAGAAAACTCATTTCAGCCGCTTGTATCCGAGATCTCGTTCTTTCGGTCACAACCCAAAGCTCATGACCATAGATGAGGGTGGGAACGTAGATCGATCGGTAAATTGAGAGCTTTGCCTTTCGACTCAGCTCTCTCTTCACCACGACAGACCGGTACAGAGCCCGCTTCACTGCGGACGCTGCACCTATCCGCCTATCGATCTCACGCTCCAGTTTTCCCTCATTCGTGAACAAGACCCCGAGATACTTAAACTCCTCCACTTGGGGCAGGACCTCCTCCCCGACCCGGAGAGGGCATGCTACCCTTTTCCGGCTCAAGACCATGGCCTCGGATTTGGAGGAACTGATCCTCATCCCGGCCGCATCACACTCGGCTGCAAACCGCTCCAGCGAAAGCTGTAGATCACGATCTGATGAAGCCAATAGGACCACATCATCTGCAAAAAACAGAGAAGCGATTCTAAGGCCACCAAAACGGATCCTCTCAACACCTTGGCTGCGCCTAGAAATTCTGTCCATAAAAGTTATGAACAGAATCGGTGACAAAGGGCAACCTTGGCGGAGTCCAACTCTCACCGGAAACGAGCCTGACTTACTGCCAGCGATGCGGACCATGCTCTGACACCGGTCGTACAGGGACCTAACAGCCCATATCAAAGGGCCTGGTACCCCATACTCCCGGAGTACCCCCCACAGAACCCCCCGAGGGACGCGGTCGAATGCCTTCTCCAAGTCCACAAAGCACATGTAAACTGGTTGGGCAAACTCCCACGCACCCTCCAGGACCCTGCTGAGGGTGTAGAGCTGGTCCAGTGTTCCACGACCAGCACGAAAACCACACTGCTCCTCCTGAATCCGAGGTTCGACTATCCGACGGACCCTCCTCTCCAGAACCCCTGAATAGACCTTACCAGGGAGGCTTAAGAGTGTGATCCCCCTATAGTTGGAACACACCCTACGGTCCCCCTTTTTGAATAGGGGAACCACCACCCCAGTCTGCCAATCCAAGGGAACTGCCCCCGATGTCCACGCGATATTGCAGAGTCGCGTAAGCCAACACAACCCCACAACATCCAGAGCCCTAAGGAACTCAGGACGAATCTCATCCACCCCCGGAGCCCTGCCACCACGGAGCTTTTTAACCACCTTGGCGACCTCAGCACCAGAGATTGGAGAGCCCGACCCAAAATCCCCAGGCTCCGCTTCCTCAGTGGAAGACGTGCCAGTAGGATTGAGGAGGTCTTCGAAGTATTCCGCCCACCGACTCACAACATCCCGAGTTGAGGTCAACAGCACGCCATCCCCACCATAAATGGTGTTGGTCGCGTACCGCTTTCCCCCCCTGAGACGCCGGATGGTGGACCAGAATCGCCTCGAAGCCGTACGGAAGTCATTCTCCATGGCCTCTCCGAACTCCTCCCACGCCCGAGTTTTTGCCTCAGCAACCACCCGAGCCGCATGCCGCTTGGACTGCCGGTACCTATCTGCTGCTTCCGGGGTCCCACAGGCCAAAAAGGCCCAATAGGACTCCTTCTTCAGCTTGACAGCATCCCTCACCGCCGGTGTCCACCACCGGGTTCGAGGGTTGCCACCACGACAGGCACCAACAACCTTGCGGCCACAACTCCGATAAGCTGCCTCGACAATAGAGGCGCGAAACATGGCCCACTCGGGCTCAATGTCCCCCGCCTCCCTCGGAACGTGTTCAAAGCTCTCCCGGAGGTGGGAGTTAAAGCTCCGTCTTACGGGAGACTCTGCCAGACGTTCCCAGCAGACCCTCACAATACGTTTGGGCCTGCCAGGTCTGACCGGCATCCTCCCCCACCATCGGAGCCAACTCATCACCAGGTAGTGGTCAGTTGACAGCTCCGCCCCTCTCTTCACCCGAGTGTCCAAGACATGCGGCCGCAGATCAGATGAGACGACAACAAAGTCGATCATCGAGCTGCGACCTAGGGTGTCCTGGTGCCAAGAGCACATATGGACACCCTTATGCCTGAACATGGTGTTCGTTATGGACAATCCATGATGAGCACAGAAGTCCAACAACAGAACACCACTTGGGTTCAGATACAAAACAACAAGAAATCTTCTGCTTCCTTTCATTTCATGTATTGTTTTATTTCTTGTTGTTTCTTTTAAATAGTTTTCTTGTGTTCTTTAAATCTGGAATGAATTAAAAAAAAACATTGTACCATGTGGGAATTGAACGCATGAGGTTTGGGACGGAAGGCAAACACGCTTCCCAGTGACCTATCTAGGCATTTTAGTATAGCTTGGTCAACTTCTCGTTTAAAAGTGGGTGGTTCGTTCGAACCCCCCGAACCCCCCTTGCCTACGCGTGCCAAACAAAACCTTTTTCCGTGCCTCTACCTCACTCAGAAGTGTCTCCAGTTCACAGTCCGTGAAGTTCCTCTTTTTTCCACGTTTCGACATGATTTGCAATAGAGCAATGACGACATTCCTCTGGTGCAGGGCATATTTAAATGAATTTGCATATTTATATGGAGGCGTGTCAAAGGCGGAGTCGGCCACTCTGTCATGTGCGCTCAATTCCACGTTGATTGTGATGTACAAAAGCAATGTGCGTGGATTCCGGCGTACGCACAGTTTGATACATCTGGATTTTTTTGTGCGTACGCCGTTTTCTGGATTTGACCGTACGTCACTTTTCAGTAAGAAGTCCACGCAAGTCTTTGTACATGAGGCCCCAGCTCTCTTGAGCCGCCTGAGGAATTAGCATACAGGTCCTTCTAAAAAAAATTGCATATTGTGATAAAGGTCATTATTTTCCATAATGTAATGATAAAAATGAAACTTTCATATATTTTAGATTCATTGCACACTAACTGAAATATTTCAGGTCTTTTATTTGTTTTAATACTGATGATTTTGGCATACAGCTCATAAAAACCCAAAATTCCTATCTCAAAAAATTAGCATATCATGAAAAGGTTCTCTAAACGAGCTATTAACCTAACCATCTGGGTCAACGAATTAACTCTAAACACCTGCAAAAGATTCCTGAGGCTTTTAAAAACTCCCAGCCTGGTTCATTACTCAAAACCGCAATCATGGGTAAGACTGCCGACCAGACTGCTGTCCAGAAGGCCATCATTGACAACCTCAAGCAAGAGGGTAAGACACAGAAGAAATTTCTGAATGAATAGGCGGTTCCCAGAGTGCTGTATCAAGGCACCTCAGTGAGAAGTCTGTGGGAAGGGAAAAGTGGCAGAAAACGCTGCACAACGAGAAGCAGCACTGGACTGTTTCTCAGTGGTCCAAAGTACATTTTTTGGATGAAAGCAAAGTTTGCATGTCATTCGGAAATCAAGGTGCCAGAGTCTGGAGGAAGACTGGGGAGAAGGCAATGCCAGAAGTCCAGTGTCAAGTACCCACAGTCAGTGATGGTCTGGGGTGCCATGTCAGCTGCTGGTGTTGGTTCACTGTGTTTTATCAAGGGCAGGGTCAATGCAGCTAGCTATCAGGAGATTTTGGAGCACTTCATGCTTCCATCTGCTGAAAAGCTTTATGGAGATGACGATTTCATTTTTCAGCACGACCTGGCACCTGCTCACAGTGCCAAAACCACTGGTAAATGAGAAAGTTCATACTCAATAATCCAGGTATCAAATCTGATAAGTCTCAATCTGGTCATCTGGACAGTTTCTTTTAGTCGAAACGTTTCACCCTCAGTCCAGAGGGCTTCCTCAGTCAGAGTTCCAGCACACTGATCTTCCCCCACCAAGCTGTAAACAACTTATGTGGACCAACCAGTTTGCTGGAGCCAAGATGGTTTCTGGGGGCCGTCCTGTCCCTCGTCGACTCCTCCCAGGCAGGCAGCCACAGCCAAAGTGGTTCAAAACAAGAAAGTTCATACTCAATAATCCAGGTATCAAATCTGATAAGTCTCAATCTGGTCATCTGGACAGTTTCTTTTAGTCGAAACGTTTCACCCTCAGTCCAGAGGGCTTCCTCAGTCAGAGTTCCAGCACACTGATCTTCCCCCACCAAGCTGTAAACAACTTATGTGGACCAACCAGTTTGCTGGAGCCAAGATGGTTTCTGGGGGCCGTCCTGTCCCTCGTCGACTCCTCCCAGGCAGGCAGCCACAGCCAAAGTGGTTCAAAACAAGAAAGTTCATACTCAATAATCCAGGTATCAAATCTGATAAGTCTCAATCTGGTCATCTGGACAGTTTCTTTTAGTCGAAACGTTTCACCCTCAGTCCAGAGGGCTTCCTCAGTCAGAGTTCCAGCACACTGATCTTCCCCCACCAAGCTGTAAACAACTTATGTGGACCAACCAGTTTGCTGGAGCCAAGATGGTTTCTGGGGGCCGTCCTGTCCCTCGTCGACTCCTCCCAGGCAGGCAGCCACAGCCAAAGTGGTTCAAAACAAGAAAGTTCATACTCAATAATCCAGGTATCAAATCTGATAAGTCTCAATCTGGTCATCTGGACAGTTTCTTTTAGTCGAAACGTTTCACCCTCAGTCCAGAGGGCTTCCTCAGTCAGAGTTCCAGCACACTGATCTTCCCCCACCAAGCTGTAAACAACTTATGTGGACCAACCAGTTTGCTGGAGCCAAGATGGTTTCTGGGGGCCGTCCTGTCCCTCGTCGACTCCTCCCAGGCAGGCAGCCACAGCCAAAGTGGTTCAAAACAAGAAAGTTCATACTCAATAATCCAGGTATCAAATCTGATAAGTCTCAATCTGGTCATCTGGACAGTTTCTTTTAGTCGAAACGTTTCACCCTCAGTCCAGAGGGCTTCCTCAGTCAGAGTTCCAGCACACTGATCTTCCCCCACCAAGCTGTAAACAACTTATGTGGACCAACCAGTTTGCTGGAGCCAAGATGGTTTCTGGGGGCCGTCCTGTCCCTCGTCGACTCCTCCCAGGCAGGCAGCCACAGCCAAAGTGGTTCAAAACAAGAAAGTTCATACTCAATAATCCAGGTATCAAATCTGATAAGTCTCAATCTGGTCATCTGGACAGTTTCTTTTAGTCGAAACGTTTCACCCTCAGTCCAGAGGGCTTCCTCAGTCAGAGTTCCAGCACACTGATCTTCCCCCACCAAGCTGTAAACAACTTATGTGGACCAACCAGTTTGCTGGAGCCAAGATGGTTTCTGGGGGCCGTCCTGTCCCTCGTCGACTCCTCCCAGGCAGGCAGCCACAGCCAAAGTGGTTCAAAACAAGAAAGTTCATACTCAATAATCCAGGTATCAAATCTGATAAGTCTCAATCTGGTCATCTGGACAGTTTCTTTTAGTCGAAACGTTTCACCCTCAGTCCAGAGGGCTTCCTCAGTCAGAGTTCCAGCACACTGATCTTCCCCCACCAAGCTGTAAACAACTTATGTGGACCAACCAGTTTGCTGGAGCCAAGATGGTTTCTGGGGGCCGTCCTGTCCCTCGTCGACTCCTCCCAGGCAGGCAGCCACAGCCAAAGTGGTTCAAAACAAGAAAGTTCATACTCAATAATCCAGGTATCAAATCTGATAAGTCTCAATCTGGTCATCTGGACAGTTTCTTTTAGTCGAAACGTTTCACCCTCAGTCCAGAGGGCTTCCTCAGTCAGAGTTCCAGCACACTGATCTTCCCCCACCAAGCTGTAAACAACTTATGTGGACCAACCAGTTTGCTGGAGCCAAGATGGTTTCTGGGGGCCGTCCTGTCCCTCGTCGACTCCTCCCAGGCAGGCAGCCACAGCCAAAGTGGTTCAAAACAAGAAAGTTCATACTCAATAATCCAGGTATCAAATCTGATAAGTCTCAATCTGGTCATCTGGACAGTTTCTTTTAGTCGAAACGTTTCACCCTCAGTCCAGAGGGCTTCCTCAGTCAGAGTTCCAGCACACTGATCTTCCCCCACCAAGCTGTAAACAACTTATGTGGACCAACCAGTTTGCTGGAGCCAAGATGGTTTCTGGGGGCCGTCCTGTCCCTCGTCGACTCCTCCCAGGCAGGCAGCCACAGCCAAAGTGGTTCAAAACAAGAAAGTTCATACTCAATAATCCAGGTATCAAATCTGATAAGTCTCAATCTGGTCATCTGGACAGTTTCTTTTAGTCGAAACGTTTCACCCTCAGTCCAGAGGGCTTCCTCAGTCAGAGTTCCAGCACACTGATCTTCCCCCACCAAGCTGTAAACAACTTATGTGGACCAACCAGTTTGCTGGAGCCAAGATGGTTTCTGGGGGCCGTCCTGTCCCTCGTCGACTCCTCCCAGGCAGGCAGCCACAGCCAAAGTGGTTCAAAACAAGAAAGTTCATACTCAATAATCCAGGTATCAAATCTGATAAGTCTCAATCTGGTCATCTGGACAGTTTCTTTTAGTCGAAACGTTTCACCCTCAGTCCAGAGGGCTTCCTCAGTCAGAGTTCCAGCACACTGATCTTCCCCCACCAAGCTGTAAACAACTTATGTGGACCAACCAGTTTGCTGGAGCCAAGATGGTTTCTGGGGGCCGTCCTGTCCCTCGTCGACTCCTCCCAGGCAGGCAGCCACAGCCAAAGTGGTTCAAAACAAGAAAGTTCATACTCAATAATCCAGGTATCAAATCTGATAAGTCTCAATCTGGTCATCTGGACAGTTTCTTTTAGTCGAAACGTTTCACCCTCAGTCCAGAGGGCTTCCTCAGTCAGAGTTCCAGCACACTGATCTTCCCCCACCAAGCTGTAAACAACTTATGTGGACCAACCAGTTTGCTGGAGCCAAGATGGTTTCTGGGGGCCGTCCTGTCCCTCGTCGACTCCTCCCAGGCAGGCAGCCACAGCCAAAGTGGTTCAAAACAAGAAAGTTCATACTCAATAATCCAGGTATCAAATCTGATAAGTCTCAATCTGGTCATCTGGACAGTTTCTTTTAGTCGAAACGTTTCACCCTCAGTCCAGAGGGCTTCCTCAGTCAGAGTTCCAGCACACTGATCTTCCCCCACCAAGCTGTAAACAACTTATGTGGACCAACCAGTTTGCTGGAGCCAAGATGGTTTCTGGGGGCCGTCCTGTCCCTCGTCGACTCCTCCCAGGCAGGCAGCCACAGCCAAAGTGGTTCAAAACAAGAAAGTTCATACTCAATAATCCAGGTATCAAATCTGATAAGTCTCAATCTGGTCATCTGGACAGTTTCTTTTAGTCGAAACGTTTCACCCTCAGTCCAGAGGGCTTCCTCAGTCAGAGTTCCAGCACACTGATCTTCCCCCACCAAGCTGTAAACAACTTATGTGGACCAACCAGTTTGCTGGAGCCAAGATGGTTTCTGGGGGCCGTCCTGTCCCTCGTCGACTCCTCCCAGGCAGGCAGCCACAGCCAAAGTGGTTCAAAACAAGAAAGTTCATACTCAATAATCCAGGTATCAAATCTGATAAGTCTCAATCTGGTCATCTGGACAGTTTCTTTTAGTCGAAACGTTTCACCCTCAGTCCAGAGGGCTTCCTCAGTCAGAGTTCCAGCACACTGATCTTCCCCCACCAAGCTGTAAACAACTTATGTGGACCAACCAGTTTGCTGGAGCCAAGATGGTTTCTGGGGGCCGTCCTGTCCCTCGTCGACTCCTCCCAGGCAGGCAGCCACAGCCAAAGTGGTTCAAAACAAGAAAGTTCATACTCAATAATCCAGGTATCAAATCTGATAAGTCTCAATCTGGTCATCTGGACAGTTTCTTTTAGTCGAAACGTTTCACCCTCAGTCCAGAGGGCTTCCTCAGTCAGAGTTCCAGCACACTGATCTTCCCCCACCAAGCTGTAAACAACTTATGTGGACCAACCAGTTTGCTGGAGCCAAGATGGTTTCTGGGGGCCGTCCTGTCCCTCGTCGACTCCTCCCAGGCAGGCAGCCACAGCCAAAGTGGTTCAAAACAAGAAAGTTCATACTCAATAATCCAGGTATCAAATCTGATAAGTCTCAATCTGGTCATCTGGACAGTTTCTTTTAGTCGAAACGTTTCACCCTCAGTCCAGAGGGCTTCCTCAGTCAGAGTTCCAGCACACTGATCTTCCCCCACCAAGCTGTAAACAACTTATGTGGACCAACCAGTTTGCTGGAGCCAAGATGGTTTCTGGGGGCCGTCCTGTCCCTCGTCGACTCCTCCCAGGCAGGCAGCCACAGCCAAAGTGGTTCAAAACAAGAAAGTTCATACTCAATAATCCAGGTATCAAATCTGATAAGTCTCAATCTGGTCATCTGGACAGTTTCTTTTAGTCGAAACGTTTCACCCTCAGTCCAGAGGGCTTCCTCAGTCAGAGTTCCAGCACACTGATCTTCCCCCACCAAGCTGTAAACAACTTATGTGGACCAACCAGTTTGCTGGAGCCAAGATGGTTTCTGGGGGCCGTCCTGTCCCTCGTCGACTCCTCCCAGGCAGGCAGCCACAGCCAAAGTGGTTCAAAACAAGAAAGTTCATACTCAATAATCCAGGTATCAAATCTGATAAGTCTCAATCTGGTCATCTGGACAGTTTCTTTTAGTCGAAACGTTTCACCCTCAGTCCAGAGGGCTTCCTCAGTCAGAGTTCCAGCACACTGATCTTCCCCCACCAAGCTGTAAACAACTTATGTGGACCAACCAGTTTGCTGGAGCCAAGATGGTTTCTGGGGGCCGTCCTGTCCCTCGTCGACTCCTCCCAGGCAGGCAGCCACAGCCAAAGTGGTTCAAAACAAGAAAGTTCATACTCAATAATCCAGGTATCAAATCTGATAAGTCTCAATCTGGTCATCTGGACAGTTTCTTTTAGTCGAAACGTTTCACCCTCAGTCCAGAGGGCTTCCTCAGTCAGAGTTCCAGCACACTGATCTTCCCCCACCAAGCTGTAAACAACTTATGTGGACCAACCAGTTTGCTGGAGCCAAGATGGTTTCTGGGGGCCGTCCTGTCCCTCGTCGACTCCTCCCAGGCAGGCAGCCACAGCCAAAGTGGTTCAAAACAAGAAAGTTCATACTCAATAATCCAGGTATCAAATCTGATAAGTCTCAATCTGGTCATCTGGACAGTTTCTTTTAGTCGAAACGTTTCACCCTCAGTCCAGAGGGCTTCCTCAGTCAGAGTTCCAGCACACTGATCTTCCCCCACCAAGCTGTAAACAACTTATGTGGACCAACCAGTTTGCTGGAGCCAAGATGGTTTCTGGGGGCCGTCCTGTCCCTCGTCGACTCCTCCCAGGCAGGCAGCCACAGCCAAAGTGGTTCAAAACAAGAAAGTTCATACTCAATAATCCAGGTATCAAATCTGATAAGTCTCAATCTGGTCATCTGGACAGTTTCTTTTAGTCGAAACGTTTCACCCTCAGTCCAGAGGGCTTCCTCAGTCAGAGTTCCAGCACACTGATCTTCCCCCACCAAGCTGTAAACAACTTATGTGGACCAACCAGTTTGCTGGAGCCAAGATGGTTTCTGGGGGCC
>JBBPBX010057902.1:9068-22274 GCA_038048925.1 Garcialebias charrua
ACATCTGCAACTGTTCACTTTTGGAGCCAGACCGTTTCAAGATGGCTGCCACAGCCAGCTGTCCATGTGCTTCAGTTTGGTGTGGTAGCAGCTGAGGGTCAGTCCCAGTCTCTAATCAATGAGCTGTGCTGGTTACAACAAGCTTTATTTCTACAGGTTAGTCTCATTGAGCCTCGAGGACTCATTTACAAGAGACACCTGTGACTGTGTTAGTAAAATATCTCATCACGCTCTGGATGAAGTTTCAGAAAGCATCATGAGATTCAGCCACAGCTACTTTCAAGCTGCAGGTATCGATGTCCACTTGGGACTTTTTGTGTGCAGTCGTTCATGTCATCATTAAAATACGACCTCCGTCAGACTCCAGTGTGACCAGTTTAGATCTGAGACGACCTGCAGAAGAAAACATGACGTCACGCTGACTTTAAGGAAGTAAACATGGCTGCTACAGTTGTTAGCATGTGTGATTCTGAAGCTGTGCTAAAAGAACCGAAGTTATAGCCAACGCACTTGTTCAGTACAGGGGGAGTTATGGTGCAGAGTACAGAGAAGGTGAGCCTGTGAGCGGAAGGCCACTGGTTAGATCCCCTGGACCAGGGGTGTCAAAGTCAAATACACCGAGGGCCAAAAATACAAATTTGCTACAAGCCAAGGGCCGGACTGGTTCGATGTTTATTATAAGGAGGTGATATAAGAATAGTTTTTCTTCTTTCTGCACTCTTTTCATTCAGTGTTGTCTTTTTGATGAATTTGTTTTATTTCGTCTCTTTTAAATGAATGAATAAATGAATTAAATAAAATATTAAATAGCTTTACATCTGCTAAGTTCTTGGCATAAATCAACACAGACGTGTTCCTGCTTTTAGTATTTTACATTGTTTTATAATGCAGCTGTTTATGTTTCATTTTGTTTTTTGAATACAGTTTTCTTATGATTTTTAATTAATATGCTTTTTTATGATTGTTTACTGTTGGCTGCAAGTATCAAGCTGCGGAATCCTTCATTTTCTACAGCTGATAGCTGTTGGTCATTAATTATGATGAAGTTTAGCAACTTCTCGGTGAACATTTGAGCTCCGAGGCTTCAGCGGTGTGTTTTTCTTGTTCAATCGGTCGCTCTGATTTCGGTCAGCCGCTCTCCTCCTGTCCCTCCTACGAGACGGTCAGACAGCAGGTCGGACTGGCCGCAGCTGGCCGCGGTCGGTCTCCCTGTTTCGGTTCAGCGAGAGTGGCGTCCCGCTGAAGCTCCAGAGCTCGAATATCCAACGTAAAACTAACGACCTCAGTTTAATGTGGCGCTATGGCTCTGCAGACATTGCACGTTGCTGTCTTGTAGTGTTTAGTGTAAAATACTTCCACACAACGGACATGTTACAATGAAAAGTTGGCTAGCTGTTAGCTAAAGTGCTACTCACTCAGTCCTCACACTGTAGCTGGCTGCAAACTATGGAATGGATTTCCTGAATGTGACGTGAGGCGGGTCTTATTACTCTGGGTTCATGAGACATGACTCCGGATCGGATTGGCCCCACGCCTACTACTGTTGCATTGTGGGGAATGTAGTGTTGGTGCGTGCAAAACACCAGCGGGCGGCTGTGGCCTTCGGGCCGTTTCTAATAGTAAATAAATATCATCCAAGGGGCCATAAATAATTAATTTGTGGTCCGGATCTGGCCCGCGGGCCGGCAGTTTGACATATGTGCCCTGGACCAACTACATCAAAATGTGGGTGGGAAAGGTGAAGCACCTACACCTGCCTCCACTCTCATTTGCCCCACTCTGGGCCCTTGAGCAAGGCCCTTAACCCCAGTATCTGCTCCCTAGACAGCAGCTCTCTGCTCCACACAGAGGGCTGTGGTTGAGTCAGGAAGAACATCCGGTGTAAAAACATTCACCAAGTTTTCATGGGAGTTAGTTCACCGTGGTGACCCTGACGAACAAAGCTTGTTCAGTCCAGTGTTTGGCAGCTGCTCCGGTACAGAGTTGTGACGTCCTGAAGGTAGAAACAAACTCCAGCATCGATCCATCACGTTAGCAGCAGGTGTTGCTGTAGATTCAGTCATTCAGGACATTAGAGATGAAAAGAAAAAACATGAAGCTGTTGGACTTCTGTTCTGTAGAAGACGTGCAAAGGTCCAGTTCTTGGATTGGTCCACTGACCCTTCCCTCAGGGACGTAAGAGTCAGATGAACTGAGAGCTGAGCATTCAGACTGAGGTCGCTTTGAAAAACATCAGAAATGTTGAAATTATGAATGGAACGTGTCGTTATTGTTTGTCTTTGTGTGCGTGAGGATGAGGGTGGGTCTGAGTGAGTGTGTCTGTGTATGAATGTCTAATTGTCCGACTGGGATTTGGTCCTGCCCCCTCTCTGTTAAATCTAAGGCTACTTGGTGTTGCGCTCCCACCACGTGGCCACCTGGTGGGTGTCCTTTTGCCTGCGGGCGGGCTGGGGGCCCTTGTTGTCGCTTTCAGGGGTTGGGCGCTTGGGCGTGTGTCGGCTCGGCCTGGTGGCTGCCTGGTGGGGCTCGGGTCCTCTGGTCCTATCGGGTCTGGGCCTGAGGGGTGGACGTCCCTGGTGCCCGGGCCTCGGTGACCGGGCCTGGGGCTACGTCAGTGCAACGGGCTCTTGCAGCGGGCTCCGGCGGGGGCCTGTGGGTTTGTCGCTGTTGGCCTCCCGGGGGTCATTGTGTGTAGTCGCTGGTGGAGCTCGTCCGGTTCTCCCCCTTGGTCAGATCTGGGGAGAGGGTGAGTGGCTCGTCCTGTTCGGGTGGCCCTGGGGACTCTGGGCTCGGGTCCTTCTTGGGGTCTTGGGCTTTGATCGCCCCTTCGTCTGCCTCGGGCCTTGGGGGGGCGGATCTCTGATGCTTCACGGTCGCTACTGAATGTTCTATTGGAGGAACCTTATTCACTTATGCATGTTCACAACCACACACAAATGGATGCAGGGATGTATATGTAGATATCATATGCAGATATGTAGATGGATATGTGATATGAATGTATATGTATATATATTTGTAGGTATGGGTATGTTTATTTATGGAAATCTACTGCAAGGTCATGAATATTATTAGTCTTTATGCATGTATGTTTCGTTGCTGTGTTCTGTCATGTGCTTTGCAGGATTGCGGACGGAGGTTGGGTGTGTTTGCCTTGTGCTCTTTTGTGGATAATTGTTGTGTTTTATTGTCTTACTTTCTATCTTTCCTTTCTCTCTTTAAAAAACAAAAACAAATATTCATATCGGTGTGAGAGGATGGCTGTGAGGTGAGAAGGGAGGCCATCTATAAAGAGGAAAAAAAAAGAAAAAAAGAAAAACATCAGAAATGTTTCAGCATCACATATAAACCTGGGTCAGATTTAAAAAAAATCAGATTTGTGCCACATGTACCTGCAGAGTGGGCGCACCCTGAGCTAACCAAACTGTACCTCAGCTGACTTGTCTTAAAGGTGGGGTATGTAACATTGTAATGTAGTCTGTAACTTTTCAAACAATATATTTTTAACATATTTCTTCACTCTGTCACTATCTATTGACAGACTGATGTTAGACAAAGTAATCTCTGAAAAAAACTATAGTCCCCTTGCTTCTCTATCAGCATTTATAAAAACACTGAAAACACAGAGTGACCAGGACACTGACAGCCAATAAAAACAGAGTTGTTTGTCACGCCCCAACCCACGCCCCCACCTGTCCCAGCCGCAGCTCGTTCTCATTCAAAGGATTGCAAAGCGATGCAGGACTGTTTTTTATGTGACACAAAATGTATTAAATATCCCTTCTTTATCCCAGAGCTGGACTTTTATTTAGTTTTTTTGCCAAAAGTCAAGTGATCGCTTCATCCTTCACTGACAGACATGAGGAAATGGATTTGTCACGACTCACGAGCGAATTAAAACATGTCCAACGTTGCTTCGTGAACCTCTGCTGATTTCTTCTGGTTTTTGTGTTGTTGGATGAGTGATTCGTGGTTTTATTATATTTTTTAAACAGTTATATTATCATATAAACACAGAACTTCGGAGTACAGAGACAGAACATGTACTGGGGGCGGAGCATTCCAGACATTCCAGACCAGCGCAGCGACATGAGGAAGTCACGAGTGAATTAAATCATGTCCAAACGTTGCTTCCTGAACCTCTGATGATTTCTGTTGGATTTTGTGTTGTAGGACTAGCGCTCCATGGTTTTATTTTATTTTATTAGAAGGTTTTATTCTTCCTGAACCTCTGATGATTTCTGTTGGATTTTGTGTTGTAGGACTAGCGCTCCATGGTTTTATTTTATTTTATTAGAAGGTTTTATTAACATAAACACAGAATATCGCAGTGGTTCTGAGCAGACAGCAGCAGGGGGCGGAGCAGATCCCAAGTTCAGCTGCAGAGCTCGGACTGTGCCATATATGGCTCTGAGGGGAGGGAGCAGAATGCTTTTCTGCGCTGAAAATATTTCTAAGTCCCAGAGTGTTCAAAAATCGCAGGCCATACCTTTAAAGCGTGAACAATGGTTGGTTGGGTCTGTGAACGCCTCATCAGGGCCGTGCTGTGCAGGTGTCAGTGTGTCCTGAAACAAGCTGACTCTGCTTTAGGACAGACAGGTGCTCCTGCAGCTTCTTCACCTGTGAGTCGCACTGGGCCACTTCATGCTGACCCAGTTTGAGCCGAGCCATCATGTGCCAGATCAATTCTTCAGCCTTCTGTTGGGATCAGTCAGGACTGCTGCAGCTGGAACCGAGCTTCAGCCTCACTCCAGCACCACCACTAATAATAAATACTGGTTTTTTAAACATCGTCTTGCTCATGCAGGGACAGGTTTGGGTCAGGTCTTTGGTTTCACAGAGTCCGTGGTTCGTGTGCCAACAACACCAGGCCTGATGTTTTTGGAACGAACGGTCTGTGTTGGGCAGCAGAACCACGAGTCTGCTCTCAGGCCTGGAATGAAGCTGCACACGACCGTGGCAGGAATTACACAGAAACTATGGAGATAAATTAAAGTCTCAGAAGTAGTCACATGTGCAAGATTCAGTTTTTCTAATGAACCCATTTCAAACCGCACACGTAGGAATATTCTGCACGTAGAAAACAATCAAATACACGTGCACCAATCACCTGCTGTGCACGGATCAGCTGCCTGTGAATGTGACTTTTGAGACTTTTTTACCTCCAGATCCACAAAGGTTGATGCTGCATTCAAGGCTAGTGAAATGCTGGGACATCTGAGCGTCACTAGATTTACCAAGTTATTGGACAAACACACATTTCTGACTTGCAGAAACCCAAACATGCCTTTTTTTCTGTAGTTTACTATGAAACTGAGTGAAGGTTATGAGATTTTGTGCCAATTCAGAAACAAGAATTTTCCCAGTTACTCTGTATTTCTGGTAAAACCCAGATGTCCCAGCTTTTTTTCAACCTTGAACGCAGCATCACCTTTGTGAATCTGGAGGTAAGAAAGTCTCTGAAGTCACATTCACAGGCAGCAGATCCGTGCGCAGCAGGTGATTTGTGCATTGACGGTTTGTATGCACAGAACATTTATTTTTGTGCGATTTGAAATGTGTTCGTTTGACAAACCGTGTGCGTTTGTGAATCTTTTGAGACTAATTTATCTCCATACAACCTGCCAACAGGTTGGTTGAGGGTAACTCTCAGGAACTACCACAACAAATTTCAGCTCAATATCTGTAAAATCCACTCCGGTACAGCCATTTGTCTGTAAGCCAAGGTCAACTAGCTGTAGAGGTCATCTTGAATTGAAGGGACTCCAAAAGCAAAACAGCTGTAGATGCACATCCATTGATTACTTTGTGAAAGATTCATTAATATCCATCTGGTGGTTCATAAGACATTTTGCTAACAGTCAAAAAGGATTGATGTCAACAGTCCACACCAATGGTTTAGATAAATTTGTTACACGTTGTGTTGCACTCAAAGTATGTGTTGACAGCCTCCACTACAACCCAGTTCAGCTAAATATCTGTCAAATGATCAGATTTACAGGAGCGTCTAAAAAAAATCAGGATATGCTGAAAGTTTCAACGATGTCTGACAGTCATTTCAGAAAGTACAACTCATTATATAGATTCATCACACACTGAGTGGAATATTTCAAGCCTTTATTTCTTGTAATTTTGATGCTTTTTGTTTCTATTGTACAGCACTTTGGTTGGCCTTGTTGCTGTTTTAAGTGCTCTATAAATAAATTGGTATGGTATTATGGCTTACAAATGATGAAAAACCAAAATTGAATTTCATAAACTTAGAACTAGACATCCTAGAACTCCACTCTGTCCAGCTTTGAATTGCTAAAACCTCCTGGATGAGAAGCCAAACATCCTCAGCCACATCATTATTATTAATGACTGAGATTCCACACCAGTATATTGCCACACTAAAGTGTAATGCAATATCTATGAAATTCAGAGCTATAACCAATGTTTTGTTTCCCATGGTTGATTAGCTGTGGCGGCCATCTTTAATTGGATTGACTCTAAATCTCTGTCAGTTGCACGAGTACATCCAGTGAAGGATTTCTAAGGATTTCATTATCTGTTGTTGTGTTCATGAAATATTTACCAAAAAGACAGATTATGTATATGGAACTATGTGGTGGGTGTGGGGATGAGATTTATAGCAGTGCCTCTGTAACGCTTCATTGGGAGTCCAGCTCGTTTTCTTCAGCATTGTGTTTAAGTTGACAGAAAGGGTGAAGGAGGAACGTCTTCCTCCACTGGCTGCAGCTATGCAACATAATAATCTGGGGCTGTGCACTGCGAGGAAGCTTAATTAGGCGAAGGCGTGTGTGGAGCTGCACATTAACACCAGCCAACCTGCCAAAACAGCCGGAACATTTGGCTCCAGCTCCACTTTCATTTCCATCAGTAACTCTGGCAGGGAGCCGTCTTTCTGTTGTTTTATTTTTATTTTTTTAATTTCAAGCACTCACCACATTTCAAAGACCTGTGCTGAAGGGAAAAACGCAAGAAAAGGAAACCTGACTACAGTTCCCATGTGTCTTTTTCTGCTGCTGCGTTACCTTTTAGTCCTCTAATGCATCAGTAAAAAGAGCACGTGTGCTGAGTCAGACTACTACCCCAGGTAAAAAAAACAAAAACACAACAAAAATAAACCGTAAATAAAAGGACAGTATACATTAACTGAAAATTGCATGAGTAAATGAGCAATAAATAAATAATTAAAATAATACAATTAAAATAAATCTATGGAAGAGAGGAATGAGCAATCCTGTCAGCTGGTACCTCGGATGCACCAAATTTGGAAGTGAAAAATGACAAACGCCTGACCACAGATGGACAGATATCATTATCTGGTCTTAATAAATTAAAATGGCCACTGCAAACCCAAGTTAAGATGCATTTTCAACAGAAATTTAGTGTGAACGCTGAGTGCTGAATGACTTTGCTGATATTTGTTAAAGAATGATGCATGGGTTTCCTCCGGGTACTCCAGTTTTCTCCCACAGACTAAAATCAAGCATGCTAGACTGATTGTTAGCTAAATTGTCTCTAGGTGTGAGTGAGAGAGTGAATTTTTGTTTGTCTCGTTTGTATCTATGTGGCCGTGTGATGGACTTGCGACCTATCCAGGGTGTCCCCGCCCCTCGCACAGTGATTGATGGACATGGGCGAGTGACCCAAAATGGAAGAAGCGGGTAAAAGATAATGATGGATGATTTCATTTTTATTTTTTTTACCAGAGTTTCACAATTTCATCCTTGAAGTCTAACAACAACAGATCATCAGTCATTAGTTGTTAGTGGACAGATCTGAAACTATTTTACTCACCATGGATCAAAACCTCTCTGCTACCAACGTAATGGTTCCGTTTTCCATTTCCATGTCTACCACTGAAAGCCAACCCAACCATTTTTTCCCCAAAATATATTTATTTGAGTTTTTACAAAATAAACACAACATTCATACAATAAACAGACTAAATAAAATACCCCCACCCAAATAATTAAAAAAATACAATCAAAATACAATCAAAAAACAAGGTGTCTCATATTTCTTTTTACATTGTTCATTTCTTTTTTTAATGAGTTCAACTATAGATGTCTTCTCGTATTATTGTCTTTGGAAACTGCGATCAGCACGTTCTTCAATTGCTTGCATTTTCATTTAAAGTGTCCAAACTTTTTACATACATAATGAAGGGGTTCCAAACACACTCAAACAGTTCTTGCTTGCCCTTTAACACATACGTTATCCTTTCTAAAGGAAGAGCTGATAACATTTGTTGTAGCCATTGATTTGCAGTAGGTCTATTCACGTTTTTCCAACATAACGATATACATCTTTTTAAATTAATAAACATTTGTTCATTATCAGTGTAGTTATGTCTTTCAGGATATAGCCTGAACACAAACAATTTTGGGTCCAAAATTATTTGTTTAGAAATGATTTTCTCAATTATATTTTTTACTTCTGTCCAAAATAACATAATTTCCCTGCAATACCACATACAATGTACCAGAGTCCCTTTATCCTCCACACACTTTGAACAAACATCAAGTATCTCCCCATTGTATTTATTGAGGTCTACAGGAGTTATGTAAACCCGCATTAACCACTTGTATTGAATCATTTTTAAAGCTGTATTAATAGAGCTAGTGTGGGCCAGATTACATGCTATTTGCCAATCTTCCTCTGATAAGTCCATTATTATATCTTCCTTCCAAGAATTAAGTCTATCATGTGATCCTTCAAGCGAATGGGATGTCAATAAATGATAAAAATCTGATATTATACATTTTTTTAAACTATCTTTTGTTAGCATTTCTTCTAAAGTTGACTTTAGAGGTTTTGTCAGCACATTGTTCTGTATTGTTTTTATAAAATTTCTGAGTTGAAGATATTTTAAAAAATGATTCTTATTTATATTAAATTTATTCTGTAACTCTTGAAAGCTCATTAGTGTGTCTGAGTTTGATTCATATAGATGTTCAATCATTTGGAGACCTTTATCCTTCCATTCTTTAAATGTTGAGTCCGCTCTACCAGGTATAAAGAATTGGTTTCCCCACACTGGGCTGAATAAAGATAAGTCATTCGATTCGTTTAGAATTTTTTAACATCTCTCCATACTCTAATTGTATTTTTAAGAAATGGGTTTTTAGTTTGTTTTAGGAGCTTCAATATTGAATTGGAATACAAATACGCTGGGAATGTTAATGTTAAATCCTGTGTTTCCATATCAGCCCAATGTGGAGAGTCTTTTCTATAATAAAACATCATAGACCTAAGATGTACAGCATAATAGTACCAGTGGAAATTAGGGCATTTCAAGCCTCCCCGATCATACAGGAGGTACAGTAATGTTAAGCGTATTCAGGATTTCCTATTTTTCCATAAGAAACGTGTCATCATCTTTCTTATTTGTGGTAAGAATTCAGGAGGAGGTGGAAGGGCAACATTCTGAAATACGAATCATATATTTTAATTTAGACAGTAGAACATTTAGATGTCTAATTACAAATTTCATTCTGTCGACAATGTAAAAATACTTTGGGTGCTCTACACAACAATACTAAAATACCTACTTTTGCATAATAAATAAAAAGTTATTTTTTGAAAAAACCTAAATAAATAATACAGTGTATAATGATACAAGTAAGTTTTTACTATATCATCACTCACAATTTCATCAACCTAAAAAAACATTTCATTTATGTGTATGTTAAATATTTTTTGAACTTTTGCTAATGTTTATACTGTAGTGTGTAATGTTGTTGTATTTCTCTCTCTAGGAAATTGCTGAAATTATGTCCAGCTTTCCAGAATCAACCATCTCGACATCTGATAAACCAGAAGAGCCTGTTGGCCAAAAGGATGGCCCAGCACAGAAGATCAACATCATCAGGTCAGGACTCTGCAGTCTACACTCATCTCCAGGCCAGCGGTCACTCTTTCAGGGATGAAGATGTTCACATCCTTGATAGAGAGGAACAATGGTTTGAGAGAGGAGTAAAGGAGGCCATCTTTGTGAAAAGAAACCGTCCATCATTAAACAGAGGTGGAGGCCTCCGGGTTCAACTGTCCCCCACTTACAATGCTGTTATTGCTAGTATCACTCAGCCCTCTGTGAATAGCAAACAACCATCAGGGTGCTAACGATCCATCGTTAGGCTGATGGTCCTCCTTGATCATGTGAGCAGCTGGTTTCGGCTGTCATCAGCCAACTGGTTGATCCACTGTGGGAGGGTGCTATTTATAAGACTGAGCTGAATACAGCTTCTCAGACTGAGGAAGTCTTTCGGACGAAAGACGAAACGTTTCTACAGGTTTTTTTTTGCTTTGTTTTGTTTTTTGAATGTCCAGACAGTGTTGCCAGGTGTACGATAATTATCGTATTTGTACGATAATTTTGCCCTCTGTACGATGTACGATCAATAATCCCGAAAAAGGCCAAAAATACGATAATTTGGCCATTCTGTGAACGTGTAGTTGTGATCGGTTTCCATCAGCCTGTCGCAACTGTCTGTCGGAGTTTTTTTGTGAACCCTGAAGGCGTCTTGAAATTCCAGCCAATCGTGCTTTTCTAAATGTGACAGAAGAGTGACGTATATGCAGAACAACGACCATGATTGGCTGAAAAGTCCGCTGCACCCGCCCCATGCGTTAGAAAAAGCAGAGCCGTGTGACACGGTCTGGAAGAAGTGATGAAAATGATAGAACGTTTATATAAAGTTGAACGTTAAATTATAATAAAGAAATATATTAAGAAAACATGACAGGAAAACTGGGACATTACTGATACAGGAAGACATTTACACAACGTTCATAAGGTAAGATATACAAGGAAAGCAGGAAGAAACAGGAACTTACTCGCATTAGAACAGGACACACAGACCTTAATAAATCTCTTAAAATAATTGCAAAGCATGAAACAGGACTTTTTTGTGACATGTGCACCAGCAATTTCCCTGAAACGGTTCAACATGTCTTTATGGAATGTCCAGGGTATGAAACAAAGAATGCATTTCCAAAAATAAATAAATAAAATGAATATTAAATTTACAATTAGGGATTTTTGAATGTCCAGAGGACCAGACTTAGCTTTTTTAGATTTTTCTACCTGGATTATTGAGCATGCATCAGGGTACAATTAGGGATGTTTTTAGCAGTGATATCAGTAAAGTTAAAGATCAAGTTATTATTTCCTTGAAAATACAAACTTAATAGACAGAATTTAGTTGAGTTATTAAATTAGTTTTACAGAATTTTTATTTATTTTTTATCTCCTGTCCACACTTCAGCTCGGTGGTGGTTTAATCCGACCGCCATGAAACAAAACAAGAAGAGTGTGTGGGGCATAGATATGTGTTCTAGATATCTATGGTGTGGGGGGGCTCGCTCGGCTCATTAGTTGCCACCAGACAATAATGCGTATTAATGTCTATGGTTCCCACCAGTACAGACGCCACAAAGCTGTGAGTGCCTGTTAGACGCTATTAAACAACAGAGTGACTATAGTGCATACTTGTTATTTTGTTTATGACGGGTGTACGATATTTCCCCTCAAAATACGATAATTTTAGGGCTCTAGTACGATAATCTTGCATTTCTCACCTGGCAACACTGTGTCCAGAGGACCAGACTTAGCCTTTTTAGATTTTTCTACCTGGATTATTGAGCATGCAATTCTACTCCTCACGTTCAAATCTATCCACAATCTTGCCCCTCCTTATCTATCTGACCTCCTGCAAATTTCCATCCCATCACGCTCTCTCAGATCCTCCTCTTCGCTACATCTCCATGTACCCTCTGCCCACCTCTCCACCATGGGGAGCAGGGCCTTCACCTGCTCTGCCCCTCACCTCTGGAACGCTCTACCGCCAGACCTTCGAAACACCACCTCCCTTTCTCTGTTCAAGACAGCCCTGAAAACACATCTCTTTAGACTAGCTTATCATTAACTTTACTAAATGTATTTTTATTATTTTGCATTTTATAATCTTTATGTATTTTATATTTCAATTTGTCACTGATAATGTTTGAACTGTATTGGTTTGTTAAGTGTCCTTGGGTGTCCTGAAAGGCGCTTTTAAATAAAAGGATTATTATTATTATCTTTTACCCGCTTTTTCCATTTTTGGGTCACGGGTGTCGCCGGTGTTATGCCGAGAAGAGCATGCTTGCCGTGGATTGCACCCCCTGTCGCGGGAACGCGCATGGGACTCCGCCCATTGCTCAAAGTACCGCATGTTGATGAGTAAACGGATATAAATATGACTTTTGAGGCAACTTTTAAACATATCCATAATATAATCGAGTTGTTTAACTATGAATGACCTATAAAGGTGGAGTTTCATGGAATTTAAATTTTAGAAAAAACTGTTTTGACCCCTTTATCTGATCTCGTTGGAGGCGAACGCTTTACTGTAACACTGTACACTGTCCGATGAATAATGTTTAATGTCCGAAATCATCAACTTCCAGAAAATGTTTTGTGACAGAGAGGGGAGTTGCAATTTAAGAGAAGGACATTTTAAAAAACAACAACCAGCAAGAGGTTTAGTTTGTCGTGTGTGGAGTCAATAAAACAGTTTAGCCACTAGGTGTCAGTATAACTCTTCACTAGGTGTCAGTATCTTGGTTACATGGTGGAGTAAAAAGGTATAGAAGTGAAGATGACTTCAGATGATTTTTGTCAGGTGTGACACGGCAGAATAAAGTGGTGTTCAAACAACATGCTGGACTCTCTCTTGGTGGTCTTAAACGGAGCACAGCATAAACCACCTTTAAAAACGATTTAAAAAGGAGCTTATTGCAAAATATGTTCTATATACAGTAGTGAGTGTTTTAAAGTCTATAAATGGTATTGATGATAAAAATACTGTTAAAACAATTGTATATCTTTATGTTTAGTTGAAAGAACTTGTCTCGTTTTGGTATTTTGACTATTAATTGATTATAAATTGGAGAGCTGGTGCAAAGAGAATAACCTTCACATGAATGTGAAGAAGACAAAGGAGATGATTGTGGACTTCAGAAGGAACAAACAAACCCACACCCCACTGAACATAGGTGGATCAGTGGTGGAAGTGGTCTCCAGCTACAAGTACTTGGGGGTACACTTGAATGATAATCTCAGCTGGACCAACAACACCACCAGCCTGATCAAGAAAGGTCATCAGAGACTCTACTTCCTCAGAAGGCTGAGACGAGCTGGTCTGAGTAGCC
>JBBPBX010057903.1:6890-22273 GCA_038048925.1 Garcialebias charrua
GCAACAGTTTTGTTTTTGCTCCCATTTTCCAGGAGCTGAACTCAAAGATCTAAGATTTCCTATGTACTGCATGCTGAATGCAGTAATGTCCACCAGAGCTGTTGCCCATGAATTGCATGTTTATTTCTCTACCAT
The DNA here is from genome assembly GCA_038048925.1 of Garcialebias charrua. NCBI lineage: Eukaryota > Metazoa > Chordata > Actinopteri > Cyprinodontiformes > Rivulidae > Garcialebias > Garcialebias charrua. The sequence goes on from JBBPBX010057903.1 coordinate 7,026, forward strand.
AAGCTGTCTCCAAAGGCGTTTCAGAGACTTTTGTAGTACAGCCAACCTGCCTCACAACTAGACCACAGCTGAGGACCTCCACATCCAGCTTCTTCACCTCCAAGATCATCTGAGACCAGCCACCCGAACAGCTGCTGCAACAATCAATTTGCATAACCAAATAATTTTTTCACAAACCATCAGAAACCATCTCAGGAAGCTCATCTGCATGCTCATCGTCGTAACTGACTTTTGAGTGGGCTAATGCTAACATTCGATGGTGTATGACACATTGGAGAGGTGTTCTCTTCATAGAGAAATCTCTGCTTTCACTGTACAGTATAGGCCATTCGCAGGTACTGTACAGTATGGTGTTTTGCTGATGTCAACGTTGTGAATCGAGTGACACTTGGTAGTGCTGCAGTTATGGTTAGGCCTGTCATGATAACAAATTTTGCTGGGCGATTAATTGTCTCAGAAAGTATTGCAATAAATGATAATGTTGTTTGAACTTTGACAATAATTAGTTATTACTGTCAAATTTACAAGCCCAAAACCAGAAAAGTTGGCACGTTGTGGAAATCGCAAATAAAAACAGAATACAATGACTTGCAAATCTTTTTCAACCTATATTCAATTGAACACACTGCAAAGACCACATACTTAACGTTCGAACTGGTAAACTTTGTTATTTTTTGCAATTATTAGCTCATTTGGAATTTGATGCCTGCAACATGTTTCAAAAAAGCTGGCACAAGTGACAAAGAAGACAGAGAAATTTGAGGAATGCTCATCAAACACTTATTTGGAATATCCCACAGGTGAACATGCAAATTGGGAACAGGTGGGTGCCATGATTGGGTATAAAAGCAGCTTCCTTGACATGCTCAGTCATCCACATAGAAGGATGGGGCGAGGGTCACCACTCTGTGAACAAATGCGTGGGCAAATTGTCGAACAGTTCAAGAACAACTTTTCTCAACGAGCTATTGCAAGGAATTTAGGAATTTCACCATCTACGGTCCGTAATATCATCAAAAGGTTCAGAGAATCTGGAGAAATCACTACACGTAAGGGGCAAGGCCGAAAACCAACATTGAATGCCCGTGACCTTCGATCCCTCAGGCGGTACTGCATCAAAAACCGACATCAGTGTGTAAAAGATATCACCACATGGGCTCAGGAATACTTCAGAAAACCACTGTCAGTAACTACAGTTCGTCGCTACATCTGTAAGTGCAAGTTAAAGCTCTACTATGCAAAGCAAAAGCCATTCATCAACAAGATCCAGAAACGCCGCCGGCTTTGCTGGGCCCGAGCTCATCTGAGATGGACTGATGCAAAGTGGAAAAGTGTTCTGTGGTCTGATGAGTCCACATTTCAAATTGTCTTTGGAAACTGTGGACGTCGTGTCTTACGGACCAAAGAGGAAAAGAACCATCAGGACTGTTATAGGCGCAAAGTTCAAAAGCCAGCATCTGTGATGGTATGGGGGTGCATTAGTGCCCAAGGCATGGGTAACTTACACATCTGTGAAGGCACCATTAATGCTGAAAGGTACATACAGGTTTTGGAGCAACATATGCTGCCATCCAAGCGACGTCTTTTTCATGGACGCCCCAGCTTATTTCAGCAAGACAATGCCAAGCCACATTCTGCACGTGTTACAACAGCGTGGCTTCGTAGCAAAAGAGTGCGGGTCCTCCCCTGGCCTGCCTGCAGTCCAGACCTGTCCCCCATTGAAAATGTGTGGCGCATTATGAAACGTAAAATACGACAACGGAGACCCCGGACTGTTGAACAACTTAAGCTGTACATCAAGCAAGAATGGGGAAGAATTCCACCTGAAAAGCTTCAAAAATTGGTCTCCTCAGTTCCCAAACGTTTACTGAGTGTTGTTAAAAGGAAAGGCGATGTAACACAGTGGTAAATATGTCCCTGTGCCAACTTTTTTGCAATGTGTTGCTGCCATTGAATTCTAAGTTAATGGTTATTTGCAAAACAAAATAAAGTTTCTCCGTTCGAACATTAAATATATTGTCTTTGCATTCTATTCAGTTGAATATGGGTTGAAAAAGATTTGCAAGTCATTGTATTCTGTTTTTATTTGCGATTTGCACAACGTGCCAACTTTTCTGGTTTTGGGCTTGTAAAAATGTTGATTGTGAAAATTCTCAGTCGTCCAGGACATGATAAAATCAAAAAAGGCGTTCAATACAGGATCAACTGGACTTTATTTGTTGCAGAAAACGTTTCGACTTCTGTCCAGAATTCTTTTTCAGTGTTCAGTGTTGATTGGTTTTGAGTGTAGTACCTTTTTCAGTGTTCAATGTTGATTGGTTTTGAGTGTAGTACCTTTTTCAACCATCGGATGGCAGTGTAAGACTATTCGAACTGAAGGATACCATATCATATAATGACAGTGCACACCAAAGTGCTGTACAGGGACAGAGAGACAAGCACACAGCAACAGATTACAGAACAGGAAACCAAATGTAGAAACAAAAAACAATAGTGATAACAACAACAACAGCAATATGACCAACACAGTGTGATGCACACAGGCTCAGTACAGATCACACAGTGCCGAAAGCCAGGGAATAATAGTGTTTTTTTTAACCGAGATTTAAAAACTGTGAGCCTGTCTGACAAGCAGAGGTAACTCGTTCCACAGTCTTGGGCCTGCGACAGAGAAGGACCTGTCACCTCTGCGCTTGAGACGGGTTCCTGGAACTGTGAGGAGCTGATCTGAGAGAATGTGGTGGGACATACGGCTGGAGCAGATCAGTAAAATGGGAGGGGGCAGAGCTGTTCAATGAGTTATAGACCTACAAGATAATTTTGAATTGGATTCGAAGGTGAACCGGTAGCCAGTGCATGGAGGCCAAAACGGGTCTAATGTCTAATACACTGGGTCTAATGTCTAATACACTAACGGGTGTAATTTGCTTGTGCTGGTACAAAATCGGCCTGCCGCATCTTGGACCAGTTGAAGTCTAGCTATGAAGGTCTGACTGACACCAAAAAGGAGCGAGTTGCAACAGTCGAGCCTGGATGTAATGAATGCATGAGTTACTGTTTCCAGGTTATTTTTGGACAGTATGGGCTTCAGCTCAGACAGCCGCCTCAGCTGGAAAAAGCAGAATTTAACAGTCATATTTACATGACTGTTGAGTTTCAGAGAAGGGTCAAGTAGTATCACTCCTAGATAGTGAATCTTTGTTTCACTAATGGTGACAGAACGGATAGGTCAAAGCAGTGGTTGGTGATTGTGTCATTGGGTGGGAGCAACATAACTTCAGACTTCTTCTAATTTAAACTCGAGAAATTTAAAGCCATCCAATCTCTGATGTCAGCCAGGCAATCCAGTAACTGTTTAATAGAGCGAGTGCCGTTAAGTCTGAGGGGGAAGTAGATTTGGCAGTCGTCGGCGTAGAAATGAAAAGGTATGTTATGTTTCCTCCAAATAGCACCTAGTGGCAGCAGGTATTAAGAAAATAAAACAGGACCGATGATGGGCCCTTGTGGTACTCCCCATTTAAGTGCTGCCTAGGCTTAACTAAAATCTTTGATGGAGACACAAAAGGGCCTGTCAGCGAGGTAGGATCTAAACCATTCGAGGGCTGACCCTGTGATGCCCACCCACTGCTCCAACCTCGCAATGAGGATCTCATGGTCGATCGTATGAAAGGCAGATGTGAGGTCCAGTAAGAGAAGGAACACAGAATCACCAGCGTCTGTGAATAGGAAGATGTTGTTAAAAATCCTAAGTAGAGCAGTTTCAGTGCTGTGGAGAGGTTTAAAGCCAGCCTGGAATAGCTCTAATGGTGTGGTCACACCGAGCAGCGTTTTTACCTCCGAAAACGCTCCTCGCGCACGGAAGTGGACGCGCTACCCAGTGTTGTCCAAACTGTAGTGTTGCGGCGGCTTCGTTGCTGTGGCGACGGGGTGTGGGAGGAGCTTACCGGTATACAGAGTGCACTCCGCCAGGCGAGGAGCCTTTTATTTCCGTCTCTGTCGAGCAGACTTGACTGGTCGTGAAGGAATTGTCGCGAACACACAGCTACAATGAGTTTCTCTTCCATAGTCCACGAGCTCGCGAGTCTTTTCTTTTTTTTTCCGACAAACAATACGTCACATAGTGCGCGCGCACCCTCGTTTCCGCGTCACATAGGGACTCTCCCACTGCCCCCTCTCTTCTGCCCCCCGACTCTCCCTGATTGGTTGACACACCAACCAATCAGGTGGAGTTGAGCGGCGTTTGAAAGTTTGAACCGCGAAATCTTCAACATGTTGAATGCTCGGTTTGGAGGTGGAAGCCGGTTCACGTGCACGAAAAAACGCTACTCAGCACGCTCAACACGCACGCGACCTGACGCCAGACGCCAGGAGGTGCCTGAGTGCGTCCACCATTGACTTTACATGGAGGCTGGAAGCTTTGGAGGTAAAAACGCTGCTCGGTGTGACCACACCATAAGATGGTGTGATCCTCTAGAAAGCATTTCAGCTGGGACTCCACTATTTTTTTCCAGTAGTTTATCGACAAATGGGAGTCTGGAGACAGGCTGGAAGTTAGACATGACTGAAGGGTCAAGACTAGGTTTTTTCAAGAGAGGTTGGATAGTGAGGGAGCGAGCAGCGCGTCTCTTTAAGACAAATGGGAGAGAGGCCCGTTGATGTGACATGGGCTGTCTTTCCTTCCTTTTTTTGGTTCTCAAAATGGCGGACGCTCGGTGTGGTTTGAAATCTTTAGCATAGCATTTTTCACACAAAGTTTTTAAGAAAAAAATCGGTAAACAAGTTCTCAACTTCTTTTTGCAGAGAAAAACAACTTTTTACACAAATGCACGGGTTTCAACCATGAACTTTGGAGCTTCGACAAGATGGAAGTTTTTTTCCCCGAGGTCAGCCTCTTAGCTTAGCTTGTAGCTTAGCTTCTCAGCTTAGCTGCGTTCAACGAACCAAAAACACGATTTTGGACGTTTAAAACAGATTTCAAAGAAAAAAGAGAAAGGGAGGGGTCAGTGAAGAGCACCAGAGCCTTTTGTCATCCAGTGTTCTATTTCGTGTAAGCACCGCCCTTTAAAGCTACGCTAATTTGGTTTATCCCTCGCTTCGCGCCATAACACTGAAGACTTTTAGTCCACGCCCACCTGTTGTGGGCCCCGCCCGGTCCGCATAAGAACGCCCCTGGACCGTGGCTCTGCTCCCATTTTTCTTCAGCCAATGCTACAACACTACGATTTTTTGGTCTACAAGGATGTATACTTCAAGGACAACAGTGCTTGAGGAGCTACATCTTGTCAGCCTACCCGCACCTGATATGTGAGGGCTGCCTGGGCGCTGCTCACGAGCGACAGGGCCTGGAGCTGCTTCCACCTGCCCCGCCTGTACCTTTGTGACGGCGGAGAAGGTGCGCCGGTTCAACCTCTTCCACTTAGCTGTGGAAAAGTGTCAGCCGAGGGAAGGCGTGTGCTCGAGGACGAGCTGGAGGATTTCGCAACACGCCTTCCTCGGCAGTAGCTAGCTATGCCGGTTCGGCCTCGCCTTTTGGGGGGCTCGAGCCAGCCCCCACCCATGCTCTCCGGCGCAGAGAGAGCTAGCGGGTGCGCGCCGACCTGTCCACGTGAAGGTACGGTGTCGCCCCAACCTCCCAACGACAGAGCTGAAACGCCTAGCGACCGGGTTCCAACCTGCTTCAGGGGTATGGACCCGGTGCCGCCTCAGCGCTCCGCAATGGTGTCGACATGCACAGCACCCCCGCCAGAAGCTGTGCGGAGCCACCCCAGCCTCCCAACGGAGGAGCAGAAGTGGCCAGCGCATGTGGTCCGGTCTGCCTGTGCAGAGGTTCGGACCCGGCGCTCCCCCACGCTCTGAGGCTGGGTCGACTAACAGCCGGGCACCGGTGGACCCGAAACGATAAAATCCATAAATGAAAATGAGGTTGATAATTTTCATTTGTCATGCGATTTATTGATTTATTGTTTATCACGACAGGCCTGGTTATGGTATAGGCAGGTGTACGTTATTGACAAAGAACGCAGGGGCTTCGTGTGGTTACATGTGGTCTGTGGTTGTGAAGCTGGTTGGATGTACCGGTAGTGCCATATTGTCTGAACATGGATGTTCCTGCATTCAGTAAGATTATTGCACACTCCCTCAAAACTTGCAACACCTGTGGCAGTGGGTGATAAAACTACACATTTTAGAGTGGCCATTTATTGTGGTCAGCCTAAGATACATCTGTGCAGTCATGCTGTCTAATCAGCATATTGATATGCCACAGGTGTACGTTTAAAAAAAAAGTATTCGATCTTTGAGTTCAGCTCATGTAAAATGGGAGCAAAAACAAAAGTGTTGAATATTTTTGTTCACTATAGTTGCTTTGAACAACGGCTGCTTAAATAAGATGTAAACAAAACTGTTTTCTACTGTTAGTGGTGAAGTTGTGACGGGTTATTCTGAATGGATGTGTGTCTATTGTGTTCACAAAGCTCAAACACCACTGTCCACCATTATTACTGTTCATCTGTTGGCAAAAGCACAGCAAAACTATTGACTACAGCTGTTATGTGTGTGTGTGTGTGTGTGGGGGGGGGGTTCCATAAACCTCCATTTGGAGGTCTCTGCTCAAAAAGCTTCAGTTTCAAAGAAAACGGCTGCTGTTGTCATGTGCACAAATGGCCGAAGCGTAGCAAAAATGCTACAGCTCTCATTAATAAACAGGTTTGTGTAAACAAAGCACCAGTCATGTTACACCCAACTAACAACGTGATGGTTGATAGAAAGTTAACATTATCCCTAATGTTCATGTTTGTCCGTGCAGATGATCAGCAGATTAAAGAGGAAGGTCCTGAAGAACAGATGCCTGATGTGGACCAGCAGGAGATAGAGCTCGTCGTCATAAAGGATGAAGAGCAGGAACTGTGGACCGGTGTGGAGGGACAGCAGCTCGATGCAGAGGAGAAGACTGATGCCGCCAGGTTTCCACGCACTGCGGTTTCTTTGAAGAGTGAGGAGGATGACGAGAAACCTCATCCTCAGAAACGCATCGAGAAAATAGATCTTCCAACCAGCAGCTCAGCTGATCAGATGGAAACAGAAACTGGTGGAGGACGAGAAACTACCAGGAACCAGGGTCTGAATACTCATGGAGATGATTCCAGCTCTTCAGAGACTGAAGTCAGTGACCATGATGAAGTCGAGGTTGAGAACCATTTTGACTGTGAGCTGAAAGGCTCGTCAACAACTGAAGACTGGAAGGAGAGCGAGTCACCTGGGTCAGGTGTGGACTCTGTCAACAAATCCTTCAGCTGCTCTGAGTGTGGGCACACATGGCCTCTTCAGAGACACATGGCAAGTCATCTAGGAGGGAAGTGCTCAAGTTCTCTGGTTAATAAGAAATATGTTGGAGTGAAGAAAAGCGTGCAGTCAGCCACGAGAGACGAGATGACACAGAAATCATTCCCTTGTGACGACTGTGGTAAAAGTTTTACCAGAAAAACTGATCTAAACACACACATGAGAATCCACACGGGACAAGAAACATTTGTTTGTGATGTTTGTGAACGAAGGTTTAGCTATAAGTCGAGGTTAAACGCACACATGAGGATCCACACGGGGGACCAACCGTTTGTTTGTGACGTCTGTGGACAGCGATGCAGCGGGAAAGCACATTTAAACAGACACATGAGCGTCCACACAGGACAGAAACCCTTCGCCTGTGATTTCTGTGAACTACGGTTCAGCCAGAGGGGGAGTTTAAACATACACATGAGAATTCACACGGGGCACAAACCGTTTGCTTGTGATGTTTGTGAGCGACAGTTCAGCCAAAAGACGGACCTGAACCGACACGTGAGGATCCACACAGGCGATAAACCGTTTGTTTGTCGCGTTTGTGGACGACAGTTCAACCAGAAGGGAAATTTAAACACACACATGAGGATCCACACAGAAAACAAACAGAAACTCATCTGTGGTGACTCTTAAAACACACACAGTAACCACACGGGACACACACACACTAAATCTGAATGATAAAGTCCATTCTAGTGATGTAAGTACAAGTATTTGTACCAAAATGTAACGGTGCAAACAAAGGCTAAACAAAGAATGTGTTGGTCACAGCCACTGAGTTACCTGTGTACCTAAAGTGTTCTCTTTTTGTTGTTTTACGCTGAAGTAACAGTTGACAACAAAAGAGCAGAGAAAGCTAAACTACTACAGCCCTTTTGACATCGGAAGCAGTATATGCTGTACACACTGAGGCTGTGTGTGTGTGTGTGTGTGTGTTATCAAATGAGCAGTTTGTTGTCTCAACATGCTAAACGGCACATTGGACCATCTTGTCAGAAGGACACTTTTTCTTTCAGCTTTTCCCTCTTCACGGGTCTCCACAGTGAGTCCTCCTCCATCTCTGTCCTCGGCGTCCTCTGTCCTCACTCTAACTACCTCCATGTCCTCTCCAACTGCATCCATACCTGCAGAGTAGAGGCGCCCACCTGTTGTGTGTCTGTTCTGCTGTGACAAACAGCCTTAGAAAGAGAAAGGAGGGAGGCCCTCTGTGATTACTGAGCGGGCCAGGCCACCGGGAAATATCCCTGCGCTCCCGATGGCCAGTCCGCCCCTCATCACAATGCTCTGGTTGGTCGCCTTCCATCAATCAGCCAGTCGTGTGTCATGTACAGTCATGTTGAAAACCCACAAAACAGTGAGTCCGCGAAAGTCAAATTGCGACGTATCGAGGGACTACTGTATACCCGCTGTTCCTCCTCTGGACATGTCCAAACCATCTCAGTCTGGTCTCTCTAACTTTATCTCCCAGTCCTTGAACCTCTGTACCTCTGATGATCTCATTCCTGATCTTATCCATCCTTGCCACTCCCAAGGAGAACCTCAACATCTTCATTTCTGACACTTCCAGTTCTTTCTCCTGTCTTTTTGTCCACGTCTCTGTCTCCAGACCATACAACATAGGTTGTCTCACAACTGTCTTGTAAACCTTACCATTAACCTTTGCTGACACCCGTTTGCCAGTCAGAAGGACACAAGTCTAACTCCAAGCCAGAGGGTGCTCATGTACAAACTGCATCCCACGTTCAGCTCTAGAAGTCTTCAGTTTTTCCAGCCACAGTTTTGTGTCTGCCAGGCCAAAGACATCAGCCGTGGCCTTGCATTTACTGACAGTTTAATTCATATATTGATTGAAACATCAAAGTCCTTGCATTTCTTGAAGGATTGCAAATCACCTGCTGCCTTCCATGTCAGAGTTTATAGAATGGGATTGTTTTATGTTGAGAAAAGATGGAATTGTGGCCATTTGGGTTAAACCTTGACGATAACAATGTGCACATTGTCATGCAATGTATCAAATGTTCTTTTAGCACTTGGATTTTGTGATGTGAGTGACTCTTTAGCTACCACCACATCAAACTTAAGCTCTTTATATAATTCACTGAGGTATAGTTGTTTTAGTGTGATGGTTAGCTGTGTTAAATTTGCTCAACTCCAAATGTAATTCAGTTGTTGTAGAGCCAGTGAGCTATTTTGCTAACAGACAAACGGGGTCAACTCCAACCGCTATGCTCCATGTTTATGAAAAAACACCACAGAGTGTATTACATTACATTGGACATTTTTGACGGCACTTTTTTTTTGTTTATTTTTGATGGTCCATTATTTTTAATCAATGATTACAAACTGAACCTCGTTACTTCCCCATCTTCTGAGAGCTTCAGCCTCTCTAAAATGCTCTTTTTATACAAATCCTCATACTGACTAACTTAATTTGTTGCAAATTACCGTAGGTGATTGTCCCCTCCAGCTGTTATTCTTTAATCATACTGCACTTTTGGTCTCTGTCCCAATTTAAAAAAAAGATTTTGCTACCAACAAACTTAAAATTTCCTTTTTTATATTAAAAAATGTACTTTTTTATATTAAAATTTTTACATTTCCTTATTTTAAACATGTAATGTTGACTACATTTCATCCTGAATAAAATGTGGGCTTATTAAATTAGCATATCATTGCATTCTGTTTTTATTTCCATTTTACATATTTCTTCTTTTTGGGATTGGGTTTGTATTTGTGTTTGTACATTTCTATAGCAGCCCTCTACATCTCTGCTCAGTTCTGTTGCCCTCTTGTTTGACCTGAAGCCTTAAAACAAGTAACTTTAGCTGCTGCTGATCATTAAAAACACACATCAGACATGTCACCAACAGCTCTAAAGATTAGTGCAGTTGTACAGAGTTTAAACCGCTTTTAAATAAAGCACAAGTTAGTTTCCAATCACATCAGTTTATGCCATGACGGGCATTCATTACTCCCTATGGCCGATCCTATTTTAGGAAGGCGGGTTGAGAACGCCTCGTGTTGTTTATAGACCAGGGTCTGCCTGGCAGTGACGGGGTGAGGGGCTCTAGTTTTCTGAAGCCTTCTTGTGTGGACTAAACACCGATAACAACTTATAAACCTCAAATAATTTTATTGTTCGGAGCTTTCCTGATGAAATCCACCGGTTGAGTTTGCAGGTAAGCTTTCGATCTTGTTCATGAGAGCTGCATGGTGTACCGCAGGGCTCTGCAAACTACAGTATAGTCAAAGGAGACATTTCTGGTCTTTAGTCACTAAAAATGTTTCAGGAGCAACAACAAAACATGCTGGAACTGATCAAGTCATGGCACATGGGCCACTTCCAGCTCTCTGGGTGGGGCTTTTAAAGCCATGGGTGGTGACAGCTAGAAGCTTGAAATAAAGATGGCACACCTCGTTAAGTGTTAACTAATGTATTTAAATTTATTTCTGTAACATTATAAAACTAAAGATATATATATAGCCTATATATATATATATATATATATGTGTGTGTGTGTGTGTGTGTGTGTGTTTACTGTTTAAGATGAAACAAGAAAAGTGACCAAATGCAGCTTTTTTCTTTTTCATGGTTTTGCCTCTTTAAATAAATTATAAACACTGAATACCGTAATTCAGGCCCCTGAACTACAAAGTATTCCCAAACAAACGTGTCTCACTATGAAATTGTATTAAATTTAGGCCTGTTTGTTGGATTTTTATTTCCAACTTGAAAAAAAAAAATTGAAACAGAGAAATTCATTTCAAATCTGTTTTTATATAGCCTACCGGTAGATTATAATTTTTTTTTATTAATTTTTTGTCTTGTATTGTCTAGATATTTAAAACGTTCTGCTCATCCAGGATGAGCGCTAAGACTTAAAAAAAAAAATTACCTTTATTTTTTTATTTATTAAATGTAATTTCCCCCAAACCAAGATCTCTACAGTTCCTCAGAAAACATTGTTCTCTTTGAAATCTGTTTTGGTTTTTGCTTTGTCTTTTTTTTGTATCCGTTTGTTTTTAACCAGCATTTTGCTACTTTAGCTTTTAGCTAATGTTTTCCTACTTTTAATATTTGGCTAGCTTTTTGGGGAGTGGTGGCGCAGAGGTTAGAGAAGGTGGGCCTGTGATCGGAAGATCACTGGTTCAACTCTCTGTACCGACACCATCAAAATGTGGGTGGGATAGGTAAAACACCCACACCTGTCTCCACCATCATTTGTCCCACTCTGGGCCCTTGAGCAAGGCCCTTAACCCTCACCCTCTGCTCCCCTGGGTGTCCTAGATGCAGCTCTCTGCTCCACAAAGAGTGCTGTGGTAGCTCAGTGGTCTGTGTTGTGTCAGGAAGGACCTCCGACGTTGAAATAATTGCCAAGACTTTGTGCAACTTAATTTGCTGTGGTGACCTCTGAAGTAGGGAGCAGCCGACAGAAAGGGGGGAAAAAAGTGTGTACAGTACATGTGACGAGCTGGAAAGTGTTGCTGGTGAGAGGGAGGTCTGGGTTTCTGTACAGTATATATATATATATATATATATATATATATATATATATATATATATATATATATATATATATATATATATATATATATATATATATATATACCGTATTTTCCGGTGTATAGGTCGCACCTTTTTATGGTTTTTTCAAGGCCTGCGACCTATACTCAGGTGCGACCTATATATGGCTTGTTATCACTTTCGGTGAAACAAATTTTTAAATCCAGCTCATTTCACAATTACGTTCATTTATTAAGGAAAAGTTCAGCTCAGACATATATTTGCTATAATTTTTATCAAACAAATAATTGTTTTTAAGTGTTAATCTTCTTAAAAGCCTTGCTGTGCGCTCCTGTGGCAGACATTTGCAGCAGAGCTAAACGTAGGTGCGACCTATACACCAGTGCAACCTATCTAGGGATTTTTCCAATCTATTGGTGATAATTGGACAATGCGACCTATACACAGGTGCGACCTATACACCAGAAAATACTGTATATATACGGTACTGTGTATATATACTTTGTATATAGCTAGCTTTTTGATTCTTTAAGCTTTTTAGTACCGTAGCTTTTAGCTGATGTTTTGCTACTTTTTTGTAGCATTTTTGTGGCTTAGCTTCTAGCTAGAGTTTTGCTTCTTTTCGGTTTAATGGCTCTGTTTGATCTTCTCCAGCAAACGTCAATCGATCAATGTTCACTGTATTTTGGGAGAAAATTTAATCTAATTCTTGTTGTTCTCCACATGACTTGATTTTGCAGAACCCCTGATTTGTTTGTAAAACAAGGCACTTCCTGTCTTTATTCTCAGCAGCTTGCTCTGAATGTATTCCAAAAAGTGATGGATTTGAGAGAAAGGTGGCTCCGTGTAGCTGAACACTGGATTAATGAAGTGGCCAAAAGGCTAACAGACTCTTAGCATGATCTGATTAATATGTTTAGCTACTTGTGTTGTATCTTTTACATATTTGCAAAAGAAAAGCTGGACGAGCAAACTGCCAAAACTAGACTTTTCTGTTGTTAATAAAGTAACGGGGCCCCATGTGGCCCTGGAGCCACACGATGAAGACCCTGAGTTGATTTGAAGTTCACACAAAGTGGACAGAACCAAAACCTTGTTTTATTCTTTGACGTATTTTCTCTTGACATGTTTTGTAGCTGTTTCTGTGTTACAGCTTTGGGGACACATTTTTGCATTTGTGTGATGTTTCAATATTCTATTTTTTTTCTTGTTTGAATTAGTACAGTTTATTTAGACAAGCGCTCTTTTCATCGTTTTCTTCATCAAAAACATCTCACGTGAAACTAAATGGATTAGAAGTTCACACAGTGAAGGTCTATGGCTCATATTTTACTGACATGTTGCTCTGGATGTTTCTTTATGAATTACTCTGATCACTTAGGAAAGATGGAGAAAAAGTTCCCCTCCACACCCGTCAGTGTCAGCTCATCGGGGTCAGGCTCCGTCCTGCAGGACCCCTCTTCTCCACCTGTCTCCTGTGACCTGTCACCATCTCAGAAGGACAAACCAGCTCCATCCAACCCTGAACCACCGTCTGATCTCTCTCCACCACCTCGCTCCACATCCCCCACCTCTCCACCTGCAGCCTCAGGGTCCGACCCTCAGCCCGGTTCTGTCCCCTCTCCCTCTGCAGCTGCTCCCACGAAGCTCTCCTTTGCTTCTGTGGCCAGGCAGGTGATTGTGCAGGAGAGACTCAGGAAGGCAGAGGAGGAGGACGCCCATGATGAAGAGGATGGTGAGAACATCTTTGTTTATATAATGGAGACGCTGTGAGCTTTATTCACTGACCCAGTCCTGGTCAGAGTGATGGACTGTGGAGGAGACTTCAGCTAATGATGCTCAGCTACTACCACGACAAACCACACCTTTCACTCAGGTGTCTCACTGAATGTGTCTCATTAGCTGCTGAGGCGATTTATCTCTTTGATGGTTCCCAGTTCTTGAAGAAGCAGCTAAATGTGTTGTATTTATTTATTGCTCACTGCCGAAAGGCTAGAGGTGGGTTGAGTTTTTGTCTACGTCTGCAGGAGTGTTTTCATATCGTTAGTAAATGTCTCACGAACCGCTGGATGAATTTGAGTAAAACTTGCAGAAACGACTGGATGCACATCTCAGAGTCAGAGAATCTTTATTGTCATTCGCACCACATGTGGAACATGTAATGAAACGAGAATATGTACACAGGGTCCCAGTTACATCCACCAACAAAATGTAAGAGAAGAACAGTAATAACATCTAAGATATGAAATGAGAAAAACATCAACTAAAAATACACTAAGTACTAACATCATAGAAAAACATCACTCCAAACAGCAGCACGAACATGAGTCTGTATGAGCAGATGGGCACGAATGAACACAGCAACATGAAACAGATCAGCAGCAACATGAAACAGATCAGCAGCAACATGAAACAGATCAGCAGCAACATGAAACAGATCAGCAGCAACATGAAACAGATCAGCAGCAACATGAAACAGATCAGCAGCAACATGAAACAGATCAGCAGCAACATGAAACAGATCAGCAGCAACATGAAACAGATCAGCAGCAACATGAAACAGATCAGCAGCAACATGAAACAGATCAGCAGCAACATGAAACAGATCAGCAGCAACATGAAACAGATCAGCAGCAACATGAAACAGATCAGCAGCAACATGACACAGATCAGCAGCAACATGAAACAGATCAGCAGCAACATGAAACAGATCAGCAGCAACATGAAACAGATCAGCAGCAACATGAAACAGATCAGCAGCAACATGAAACAGATCAGCAGCAACATGAAACAGATCAGCAGCAACATGACACAGATCAGCAGCAACATGACACAGATCAGCAGCAACATGACACAGATCAGCAGCAACATGAAACAGATCAGCAGCAACATGACACAGATCAGCAGCAACATGACACAGATCAGCAGCAACATGAAACAGATCAGCAGCAACATGAAACAGATCAGCAGCAACATGACACAGATCAGCAGCAACATGAAACAGATCAGCAGCAACATGAAACAGATCAGCAGCAACATGAAACAGATCAGCAGCAACATGAAACAGATCAGCAGCAACATGAAACAGATCAGCAGCAACATGACACAGATCAGCAGCAACATGAAACAGATCAGCAGCAACATGAAACAGATCAGCAGCAACATGAAACAGATCAGCAGCAACATGAAACAGATCAGCAGCAACATGAAACAGATCAGCAGCAACATGAAACAGATCAGCAGCAACATGAAACAGATCAGCAGCAACATGAAACAGATCAGCAGCAACATGAAACAGATCAGCAGCAACATGAAACAGATCAGCAGCAACATGAAACAGATCAGCAGCAACATGAAACAGATCAGCAGCAACATGAACAGATAA
>JBBPBX010057904.1:0-22273 GCA_038048925.1 Garcialebias charrua
TAAGTTCAGCTTTTGCAAATTGTTGCATACATTTACAGTTTTAAGAAGTAACTATTCAACTTTAAATTAATATATTTTTTAATAATTTTACGTGTTTTCAAGTAATTATTCATTTATATTATTTAAGTATTTCCTTGATATTTTATTTTTTTATTTAAATTACTGTAGTCTGTTTTTGCAGAATTTATTTTTATGCATCCAAGTTATTTTATCTGTCGTTTGTTGTTAATCTTGCATTACAAATTATTATGAACATTACTGTTGCAGTTCTTTGGAACCAAAGATAATAAACCAGATGACACTTTTGCTGTAAAATACAATAGTGCTTTTTGTTGTTGTTTCTGTTGTTACTTTTAGTACCACTAATGATATATACATATAGGATAATGTAAACAGGGCTGTCAGAGTTGCAATGAGTTTATGTTAGGAGGGTGAATGATCTGATCATCTGACTGTTGTTTGCAGTAAGCCACATTATTAGCAGAAATACCAAACTAAATTTTGCTTAGGGTCCCATGGAGGCTTGGGCCAGCCCTGTTTCAGATTACAGGTTTTTATTATGCACCTCTCTGACGGTGTCATAGGCCTTGGCCACTCCTTCCCGGAGGTCTGCGGGTTGAGCAGCTCTACGGGGCCTGCTGGAAGGAGCTCGACCTTCGGTGATGGCGTAGCGACTCAGGGGAGGTGTGGGAGACAAGATGTCGTACACGGTCTCTGCTGTAGCCTGTCAGAGAGGTAACAGAAAGAAAGAAATGAGATAAACGTACTCAATTCGATATCTGAATGTCCCTTCATTTGTTCAATTTAAGATAAATTTAAAAACCAAGAATTCTTTAAAGAAATGCAAATCACCTGCCAGCTACAGTATTGTGCTAGAGTTTGAAACTAAGGTTAACTTGTGTCGATGAATGACTGAGCACCACATCACAAAATCTGTTAGTGCTTGGAGTTCGTGCTGTGGTCAAGTCTCAACTACTATTAGCTCTTAAAGCTGACTGCACTATGGCTATTTTTTGTTTTCTAATGTTCATTAGCTGTGGTGGTCCCTCCTGGGTATGGCTTCATCCAAGGACCAAGGGGAACCTGGAGGAGCCGTACCCATGCTGGGTGCTCCCCTGCTGGGTACGGCTCTGCACTGAGATGAGTCCAGAAGGTAATCTCCAACTAGAGCTGGGGCATATCATATCGTTACCGGTTTTACCTGTATAAAAAGCTTGCCCGGGCAAAAAAGTTATATCATGATATGCAAATTTCATGACGTAATACGTCAGGGCGCCCCGCACCCTTAACAACAGAAGCTTCAAACGAACAAACTGAACTGCGCACCTCCCCTCCACCAGTCTGCGTGCAAGTAGCTAGCTAAAATGCTAAAAACAAACAACTCGCGTCTCATAGCTTCTCTCCCCCCTGCTCTTACTGCAGGAACAGAGGATCAAATGTCTCCCCCGCTCTGAGCAGCGGGTGCGCGCTGGTCTCCCTCTCTAAAAAAAACTGTCGGTACAAACACGCGCGGCTCTCCACGGACCAAGAGGCAGGTGATAAAGACAGATCAGTCAGAAAAATGAATCATTCCTGCATGAATAGATGAAGCTGAAACACCACAAGCTTCAGGGTCAGCTGATCACAGCTTGAAGGGACGGTCTACCTCAATTCAGGGAGTTGGATTGTGGAATGTTCTGGAGAGTGATTTAGTTATGTTTTAGGAAACTACACCTGCACTTTGCATTTTTTTTATACTTTGAGACTGAATACTTTACTAAATAAAGTAATTTCAGTAAAATTAACCCTTCTTGTTTTTTAAAATTTTATAATACTGCAAAGCAACATGTTAAATTAATTTTGTCAAATAAATAAATTTGATTTTGTTTTTTTTTTTTTTTTTTGTTATATCACGAAATTTATCGTTATCGTGATAATGCTCTGAAATATCACAATATAATTTTTGAGCCATATCGCCCACCCCTATCTCCAACTAATTTCTGAGAGTTTCAATCAAATTCATCCAGTGATTCCTGGAATATTTGGCTAACAGATAATCAGAATAGACTCCATCAGGTAATGCCAAAGTTAAGATTTTGCCCAAAATACAGTGCTTGAAGTATAATAATATAAAAAACTGCTCTCATTACACATCAATGCTTACACGGAACTTCACCTGATTATCTAAAGGACATTCTTGTAAAATATTCATCCACCCGGTCTCTACGGTCACAGAACAGTAATCTCCTTCACATTCCGAGAACCAATTTGAGGACCATGGGAGACCGGGCTTTCAGTGTGGCTGCCCCCGCCTATGGAACTCTCTTCCTGACTGCCTGAGAGCTCCACAGTCACTGGTTGACTTTAGAAGCGGCCTGAAGACCTTTCTTTTTAAGCGAGCCTACTCTGCCTCCTCATGATTCTATCTTTGATCTTAGTTGATACTATTATTGATTTTATTTGTTTTATTTGACCTTTAATTTTGTTGTACTTTGTAGCACTTTGAGATTTCCATTAATGAAAAGTGCATTATAAATTAAATTCATTATTATTATTATTATTATAATTTGGGAATGACTCACAGCTACTACCAAAGCAAATGTTATCTCTCTGTTGGTAAAACTGACTGAGTTGCAAAGATTATTTAGTTGCGGCGGCCATTTTTAAACAAGTTGACTTGTAAAGTAAGATCAGTTGTAGCGGTACAAGATTAAATTCTGAAAGGTTTATCATACAGATGTTGCTAACAAATGAACACAAACAGGCAAAATATTGCTGTCTGTGTTTCACTTTTTGGCAGCGATCGCTAATTATCAAACAAAGAGTCTGTAAATGATATAAAACAGGGAGTTTTAATCTGTTCTGCTTCTGTCCTGAAAAGAGGACAAGTCCTCCACAGACCGAGTACCTGGATGGCCTGCACCAGCCTGTTGCTAAGTTCAAGAGCAGCTGATGCAGTAGAGGTGCCAAAGGATGCTGCCCCCCTCTGGAGACCCCGAATAATGCGTCCATCCTTCCTGTACTGTTCTATGGGGAGCCAGAACAGATCCCTCACTCCGTGGACTGAACAAACAGAGGCAGAGCAGAGAGGCAGATGATTCAAAAAACAAATGTGTGAAGAACATGTTAAAGCTGGGAATGTTTTTGTTTTAGACGCTGCTAACTTACAAAGCTGAACAACTGAATGCATGGGACCGACACCGCCCAGAATGCCTGGCAGCTGATTCTTCCTGATGTCAGCCAGCCACTCTGTGACGGCGTACTGAATCACTTTGTCTACACCGAGGAGACTGGAAACATTGCAGACAAAAAAACAAAACTATTGGTTGCTTTTTAAATATACTCAATCTCTTGGAAAATCAAAATGCTAAAATTAATTAGATTTTAATCGCAAAAGATTATTTGACTGTTTAATGTAACAAATGATGTTTGCTGTGGAAGAGGAAGGTCTTTCTTTACCCATGTCTGCAGCAGAGACTCTTCAGCTTCAGCTCAGAACAGTTTAACTGAGCCAGACCGATCAGAATCCCTGCAAACGTTCCCTGAGAAACAAAAAGTCACGCAGTGTAAGAAAATACAAGATTAATACCAGGTCAAATCCATTGAAATCTCTTCTAAGTCTTCACTGAGTGATTGTGGTCAGATCAGAATAAAATAAGCTTTTTGAACAACCTCCCACCTGCTCAATGACGACGTGTTTGCCATGGTAGTCCAGCCAGATAGGCACTTCAGAAGTAAAACGAAATTCCCTGAAAAGAACAGAGAAGAAAAATACTTTGTTCATCTTAGACAAGCTTAGCTGGGATAAAAAAAGAAAAAGAAAAAAGCAATATTTACATTTCCATCATTTTAGGTATGGATAAACATTTATGCAAAAGAAAAACATTTTATTTTATTTTATACATTTTGTTAAACTTAGATTAAACTTGTGAAGACCCACTGTTTACATACCGAAAGTAGATTGGCTGGTCGGAGGAAGATGAGGAGCCGACAGAGGAAGAGCTCTGCTCACTGTTTGTAGTTTCCACTGAAGCAGAGAGGTCAGGTCCCAGACCAGCAGCTGGATCTGCCTCCTCAGACCCCTTCTGGGAGGAATCTGCCCTCACTATGAATACAGAAAATTTTAAACTTGTTTGGCAGCCGGTAAAACAAATAAAATGCACATGATAGCATGCACAGCTGAGTTTCAGTAATGTTTATGGCAGATTTAGTTGTCAAATGCAAAAAGCAACTTATAAATCTGCAATAAACTGGTGAAGATTCTCAGTCTGCAATCTGCAGATAACCAACCAAATCAACCAAATCTGCAATAACCAACCTTCAGCTGCCAAGTCCACAGGCAGGTAAGGGTTAACAGAGGAAGCCAGATTACTAAAAAAGTCCTTCAAGAAAAACAGTGCATCCTGGAAGAAAGAGAGAAAAAAAAAGTCTGGTTAGATTTGAAAGTTTACAGGAGCAGCACAAACTACTGTCAAAATAAACTGAATGAGGAATAGTCGACAAAGTAAGCAGTGGAACGCCTCGTTACATCCAGAAAAATAAAAACAAAGTAAATATTTAAATAACTATAGCTCATTTTATTTCATTTAATCTAGAAGGGGCGGAGTTTTTGGCCCCTAACCTACGCCCCCACCTGTCCCAGCGCAGCCAGCTCGCAGCCGCATGTTCTCATTCAAAGCGATGCAGGACTGTTGTATAAATGACACAAATGTATTAATTTCCCCTTCTTAATCCCTTATCTGGAGTTTTCTTTTGTTTTTTTGGCCAAAAGTCAAGTGTTCGCTCCCTCCCCCCTCCTCCTCCTCCTCCTCCTCCTCTCCCTCCGCTGAACAAGGAAATGCCTCAGGTTGTCACGAGAGAATTAAAGTCAGGTTTTAAGTTGCTGCCCGAGTCCCATCAGATTTCCTGGTCTTCTGGTGTGTTGGACCAGCGCTCCATGGTTTTATTTTATTTTATTAGGACGTTTTATTATCATATAAACACAGAATATACAACGGAGCGAGAGAAAATTCAACAGGAGGCGGAGCTGAAGTCAAGTTCAGCAGACCACGGGGGAGCAGCCATCAGCAGAGCCCACGCCTCCAGCAAGAATCGTTTTTCAATGGAGAGGTCCCAGACCCTTGTCTGAAGCGAAGTGAAGGACAGGGTCTGGTTTTAACCAGGCTAACAATTTACTAAACACTGTTTCGTTTTGTAGCGCTCACAGGAACAAAAAATAGAAACATACATTTTATTTTCTGCAAAACGGAAATGAGGAGAAAATGTTGCTGAAGATCTGAAGGTTTTAATTAGCTGCTTGGTGTCACCTACAGAAACTGGATCAGAAAAGACTGTTCCATCCAGAACCGGTCTAAGATGCTGGACTTACCTGATCGACGTTGAGCCGGAGAGGCAGCAGGCTGACCCTCAGACAACACTCGGGACCACCGAGACCAGACTCTGGTAATACCTGCAGGGCCTTCACAGTCAGCTGCAGTGACGACACATAAGATAAACTAGAAGCCTTTTACAAGGAACAAACTGTCACATCATCTTGTTTGACCCGTATCACTGAAAAACTCAAACAGCGTGTTTAGGATGAGCAGGATTGAACTCTCAGCTGTTTATAACTTAAATATTCTGTTATTTCTCTTCCCCCCTCCCTGTAGTCTCACCATGTTGGAGTGAGCTCGCCGAGGCATGCTCTCGCTCGTGTAGAGGTAGAGGAATTTGTTGATTTGGGAAGAGGCCAGTCTGTCTCGAACTTCCAGCTCCTGGACAATGAAAACCTGTCTGGAAAGGGGCTGCTCGCCGTTGGGAAGGACCCCGATGACAGTGGCCACCGAGCCATCCCCATCCTGTCCTGAAACTGGGTAGGACTCATGCTGAAAGGACACCTGGAGGACACGAGAGGAACATGCTGATAAATAATTAAAATGTACTTAAAGGTGCTATATGTAGTTTTTGGAACACGCTGGAACTTAGAAAAATTTTGAACAGAGACACGTTTCTGGTCCCTCCCCCTTGCTCTCGGCTGAACTGCAGCTCAGCCTCCATAGCTCCGCCTCCACTGCATGTCCTGTTTCGTGAACGCGCATGTGTGCAGCCGCTGCGATGTTCTGTGTTTATATGTTAATAAAACGTTCTAAAAAATAAAATAAAAACATGGAGCGCTGGTCCAGCACACCAGAACACCAGGAAATCTGCAGAGCCTCGCGCAGCCACGTTGAACCCGAGTTTAATTCGCTCGTGACAAATTCATTCATTTCCTCATCATTTCAGTCATGGAGTCAGCGGAGGAGGAAGCGATCACTTGACTTTTGGCAAAAAAACAAAAGAAAAGTCCAGATCAGGGATGAAGAAGGGGAATTTAATACATTTGTGTCACATACAAAACAGTCCTGCATCGCTTTGCAATCCTTTGAACGAGAACGTGCGCGGGGGCGTGGATTAGGGGCGTGAGAAGCTCTGTTTTTATTGGCTGGTTAAAAACTCTGTTTTTATTGGCTGGTTAAAAACTCTGTCTTTATTGGCTGGTTAAAACTGTTTTTATTGGCTGGTTAACGGCGGGTCACTGTGGGTTTTTAGAAATGCTTGTAGAGAAGCCAGACGACTATAGTTTTTTTCAGAGATTACCTGTCTAACATCAGTCTGTCAGGAGATAGTGACAGAGTGAAGAAATATGTTAAAAATATATTTTTTAGAAAAGTTACATATAGCACCTTTAAGTTCTCTCTGAAATATGACTTATATACTAAAACATATTTGGTCATGATAAACATCAGTACCTTGGTGAGCTGGATTTCCATCAGCAGCGTGTGCTGACGGCCGCTGCCTCCAGCCCAACGCCACGAGTTCTGTGGACGAGAGGAGGCGACGGTGCGGGACGGAGACCCACGAACACCAGCAGGGACGGAACGACCCCTGAAAGAACACAAGGACAGTAAAACGGGGTAGTTCTAAGAACATAAAAATAATAAATAGTAAACATTGGTTGACAAATAAACTGAATATCTGAGAAGTATTTACTTGTTTGCGCTCTGGGGGTGGATGGACATGGACTTTCCACCAAAGTCCTTCCCCCCGTAGAGATGCCACACCACAGAGATCTCCCTCAGCACCACCCTGCTGTGTGGGACCGGGAACCCGTTCGGAGCTCGGAGCAGGTCTGAGCTGCCTCGAGGCCTGGAGAAGTGACTGTCCTTCACCTTGATGGGTCCCTGGGAAAGCACGGTGACCACGGGCTCCCCGTCTCTGGGCTGCAGCAAATTTACAATGGAAGCACATTTAAAATACTGAAACAGATCCATGTCATCAAGATATATGCAAGGTAAACAACAATAAAAAAAATAAGATAAAAGAAAACGCAGGAGCACGAAAGCAAGATGACGCTCACAGGTATGCCCATGCCGGGCGCCTCCAAGATGCAGAAGTCCTCGTTGTCAGTGGAGCCGTCTGAGCCTTCATCCAGCATCATGTCGGCCTGCGCCTCCATTGCCGTGGAAACCAGCCCGTCCAGTTCAGAATCCTCTCTCTGCAGGCCAGCCAGGCTGTGCTTCGAGGCTTCACCAGGGAACAAGTAGACAGAGACAGGGGAGCCTCTCGACACTGATGGCAAACCTCGAAAATAACAAAGAATTGATGAATCATTAATTTTCTGACACCACGTTGTAGTGGAGGAAAGCAGCTGTTCTTCTAAATACAGTAACTATACTGACTATTTTAAACACAAGCAAACCTTATTGTACAACAACTCTTCTGACTTTAACTCACTCATATGCTGATATAAATGTTCAGAGAGAACAGATACCTGCGTCAGTTCCAGCTTCGCTGTGGCTCTTCTCTGTGTCGATTAAGGCATCAGCCAGGTCATACTGGTTTATCTCTGCGGTTTCAGCAGGAAGGCAAGGCGGCAAAGATGCAGGGCTTTCTGATAACTAATAAAACAGAATATCACACTGATATTAAAAGGTTTAATCCAATCTATAGAACACCTCTTAACATTTATAAAATAACTGCATTTGTTTGCAATTTTGTAACATACAATTTGTTTAAGTTGTAAAACGTTAACCCTAAAAATTTAGCAAGGATGTCCAACTGGAAATGTAAACACCTAAAGAATGGAACTACATTTTTGTGAAAATAAATAAAATGAACCTAAACTGTTCAACTCATTAAGTTGAGTCAGGTTATCTGCGGTCAACATGGTGCCTTACTGGTAATTTCTGGCCAGCGATTTCAGTGGGTGAGGTGTGACAAGGCGGGGGATGCAAGTCCCCCTGGGAAACCAGGTATTGCAACAGATTGACGAGGGCGGCACAAGAATCAGCGCAGGAATGGAGGTGGACCACGTTGTTGGAGCAGCGGAGCTCAAAGAGAGGCTGAGACTGCAGGACAAAGTGAAAGACAGAATGTTAGACAGATAAAAACAGCTTTAGTTCCTGTTTAGTTCCTTTAGTTCAAATGATGGAGGTTCTCCTCTTTGCTACTTTAGCTTGGACAAGTTTTGGTGGACTGGACTTGCTTCCCACAGATCTTTAGATGCCATCAGGTTGGTGTCCAGGTAACACTTCACTCTTTGATAAATGTATAAATAGTATACAAAAGACTCGCCGCTGTCCTGCTGCCATTTTCTTGTTAATTTCAGTTTCAGGTCCAACTGAAAATGCTGCTTGAGCTAAATTACAGTCTGGAGAAACTTAAGTATGGTGAAACAAATATTTATAAACATGCAGCTAAGCGCTTGTTAGTGGTTTCTGCAGGAAATTGAACAAAATTATACCGTTTTCAGTGCAGATGTTCTGGCTGCAGAGACTTTTTTAGGCAACAGGTAAGTAAAGAAACGGTGCAGAGCACTCACCAGTTTGACAGAATCACCGCCTTTCCATGTGGTGATGGCGAGCTCCAACAGGTCGATGTCCAGAACGCACACATAATCTGTGAGAAATGCACAGAAAGCAGGTTATTACAGATGGGAAATTAAAAAAAAACACCTATGTTTTTGCAAGTGATCCTAACATTGGCTGAACTGTCTACGTCTTAAGCTTCAATATTTTGACATTTAAAAGGTCAAAGTAGCCTAACGGATAAAAACTAAAACATTCCTCTGAAACTGTTCAAGAGCGGGACTAACCATAAGTGAAAAGGTCCAAAGAAAATCCTTGAAAGTAATTTCAAAACCCTGAAGAACTCCAATCAAGACCACTTTAAAGATGATAAAACACCTTGCAAAAAGATCTGAAGCTGTCAACTTTGACCTCTCTAAGGGATTTTAAACAACTGTTAAGTTCAATGCAACAATCAATGCAGACATGTTCCTGTTTTTAGTATCTCACAAAGTTTTTTTTTAATTTATATGCTTTTATATTGTTTATTGTGTACGTCATCTGTGGTTTTTGTTTAAAACAGGTCTCTCTTGAAAACGAGTCCTCGAGACTCAATGACACTAACCTGTATATAAATAAAGGTTAAATGAATGAATGAAAAAGGGTGGAATGGCAGCGCAGCTGTTGCCTCACAGTGAAGGTTGCAGGTTCTCCGCCCAGCTTTGGGCCTTTCTGTGTGTAGTTTGTATGTTGTCCTCGTGCACACGTGGATTTGCGTACCCCCATTTCCTCCCACAAACTAAAGCTATTCACATTAGGCTGATTGATAACTAAATTATCCCTAGGTGTGAGTCTCAGTGGCTGTTTGTCTTTGTGTCCCTCTGATGGACTTGCAACCTGTCCAGGATGTCCCCCACCTCTTGCACAGTGACTGCTGGAGACATGCATCAGCTGCCCCACAACCCACAAAGAAAAAGTGGGTAATAGAAAACTGATGGCTGGAAGGCAGCCAAAACAAAAAGGAAACAATCTAGTAAAAACATTTCACACTCCTCTAGCTAGCTGCCATATAACACAAATAAAAGACTTGACGTTCATCATATTCCAGGGATGTACCAGTAATGGACATGAGGAAACACTAACTTGGTTACAAACAAAGATGAAATGATTCCTACAGTGTGCAACGGGCTTAAACGTGTGTTTTACCTCTCCTCAGGTCCACTGTGTCAGACACACATTTGTCAGAGAGGTAGAGAGCAGAGTCATCCAGAATAAATCTGATGAAAACAAGTTGATCATTGACACTACAGGACTTTTCCAAATGTTTGCTTTTGAAAGTAATACTGAAGCATTTATTTTCTTTACTGCACAAATGAAACGTTCAGTTGGCATTAACTTGTACCTGAGGTGGAAGGTGGCAGTGTCTACGATGATGTTAGTGGAGAGCGAAAAAGACTCTGCCGTGAACAAGACTCGTAGAGGCAAATACAAAGGCCTATACAACAAAACAAAAACAAAGGTGAGGATGAAAAGAAAAAACAAGGAGGAAAACTGCACTAAAATTTTAACACCGCCCCAACACTTTGTACCTGTAGTCTATGGCACAAGTAGCGAGGTGTGTGTGGAGGACAGTGATGATAGCTGGTGGTGAGTATCCCAGAATGGGATCATCAATTACATCCAGAAAGTCAACCAGCTGTAAAGAGAAAATGACTAATTTAGCCTTCATCCACCTCATCTGATTCCAGAGTGATTTCATTTTAATTTTCAGTGAAATGTGACAATAAAAACAATCAATCAATCAACTTTATTTATACCCATAGGTAGAGTTGGTTACAGTGACGTGAGTCAGCTTTTTTTTGCCAGACAGGAATCTTGACAGAGACACAATAAATATAAAAAATAAATATACCTAACATGATTTAAAAAGTATTCAAAAATGGCGCGGTGCTATACTATGCCAAGTTGAATTATGGAAGCTTACAGCACCAGGAACAAAAGTGGTTTTATACCGCTTAGTTTTACATCTGGGAATCAAATATCTGATGGGAGGAGCCTGAACTCTGAGTGCAGAGGATGAGACACATCTCTTAAGATGGATGTGGATATTGCTGCTGTAGATTTATTTCTTTTTCACTTTTGGAGCTTTGTTTTTGTGTTTTTGTTGCATGCTTTGAATAAATCCCAGTTTATATTAGTTTTGGGGTCGGCTCCGAGCCCGACTCCACTCAAATTAGGGTGTGAACTACAGCCGAACCGAACCTATGAGCATCGTGCCGCTGCTGTTCAGTGTATTGTTTTGCACTACTAGTGATTAGTGTACATCTTAGATCTTTTAGCATACTGCTGGGCATTTGTTTAGCATATACTGTATCTTAGTTTATATCTTAGATCCTTATTTACTGCTTCTTCTTATAGTTTTGCTATTGTTGGATGAACTGGAACCCTGTGTACACACAATTTCATTCCAGCTCATGTACCACATGTGATGCAAATGACAATAAAGAACCTTGATTCCTTGAATAACCTCTGCACCTGCCTGAAGTACAAGGATTCTGGGCTTAGCTGCATCTCAGCCATCAACTTACTGGACCATTTGATTAACGGTTGTTACAACACTTCTCATCTCTGGCAGTGAGACTGCTGTTTGTTGCAGGACTTTGTTATTTAGGCTTGAGGGGCTGCAACAAATTACAGCAGATGAATTACATTAAAAGTACGATGACACTGGAAGTGAAAAATCTTTAAATTAATTGGCAAAAAGGAGAAAAAAAATCCAAAAGCAAATTTTTAGCTGTATATAATCAATCTAGCATGTCTAACTGCAGTTCAGTGGATGTGTCCTCATTAGCCACATATGAATCTTTAATGTCCATCTAATCCCAAACTCACATCTGAAGCTACAAAGAAATGAATAGTTTGATTAATCTGTAAAAATAAAATAAAAATCCGTTTTGTGAGAAAACAAAGGAATGACAAAAAAATCATGTTCACTGGATTTTTTTGTTCAAAGAGAAGTGCTTTGTCCTCTGCAGTCATGTTCAAACTTAACTTCATAAAACCGTGAAAACACTAAATGTGAAGTAATGTTCGTTTCTGTCGCTCCTCACCTGCTCATGCCAGCTCTGGTCGGTCTGCATCACTTGATGCCGAATGGTGGCGCCTTGAAGTTGAAGGGCAACGAGGAACTCCTTGAAAGAGACAAAGTTTATTTTCACATCAGTTTTAAAGCGGTTGCATTAATCGGGTTATGAGGAGTGCATACCTTGACGTTTCTCTCGAGGTCCAGAGTGATTTTTATAGCTGTGGACAACATCTGCGGCTCCCCTTCCCTCCCGCTCACATTGCTCACCCCCACCTCTGTGGGGTAGATGGTAGAGCCCAAGTGCTTTGGTGCAGTGAAGCTAGGCATGTCCAACCACTGTGGGATGGGAGCGTCTTTCATCACAGCTACCGGTACATGTTAAAACACAAGAATGATAAAGGAGAGAATATATTTCTACTTTCCAACCAGCATTAAAACCGTTTGCACAATAAATTATACAAAACGACTGAATTAGAAACAATACATTACAGTAAAAAGAAAAAATATATACTAAAACATGTACCTTGATGGTAAAGTTCCACTCGTTTGCTCTCCAAACACAAGAAATTGAGATTGGGATTATTTTGATGTTGCGTCACACTAAACATCTTCCCTCCTTCCAGGTCAAGCACAATTTCTCCATGGGTTTGGTCCTCCTGAAATCAGTGCCACACAATTCAAACAAACAAACAAACAAAAAAAGTGATGTGAAAAAGCTGAAATTAAAATGAGAAAAGCAAAAAATATTTAAAAAATGAAAAAGTTTTTATTTTATTTTAATTAAGCCTTAAAGTGCGACTAAACCCAAAATTAACTTTTTTTAGCTGATAAACTCCCTAGAATGTGTTTAAAATGTTATCTAGCACTATGGCTGTGTTTATTCTCACATAATTGTGCATATCTGTGTAAATTGGCAATATTTGGCAATATTTGGTCTAAAAATGTGTTTACGGTAGTTCTATGGGTTGAACTGGTGGATTACACCTTAATTTTCTTATTTGTGCAAACGCTCATGTGTGACATGTCTGCTCATGTGTGATGTCACACAGGTGGTTCAAGCAGAGCCAATCCCCTGCAGAGATGAGAAGTGCATACCTTATATGGAAGTGCTGCATTTCACTCCTGACAAGCGGTTTTATTTTTATTTTCATTTTCATTGTTTTAGGCCTTTGGTTTTGGATGGAATGGGTGGAATAGATAAATACATCTACATGTTTATTCTTTGTTGTTGCTTGGTGTATGTTGTTGGCTAGAGGTTTAATTTGTTTTAGGTTGTTGCAGGTGGAGGCGTGAACAAAAGCACAACTCTACCTCCACCCTTCCTTGTCTCTCGACACGCCCATTTTCAGGGAGATTTTGGAAGGAGGAGTTACCGTCTCAACCTGGGTTTAGTTTCACTTTAAATACTAAAATTTAAATCCACAATCAGTGTACAAAAGGGTCAGTAGAACAATAAACCAGTAATTTTATTAAAATATAACATTTTCAATATTATTTATTTCATTTATTGACTATATTTATTCAAACTTTATTTATACAGGCTAATCCCATTGAGCCTCAGGGACTCGAGAGACCTGTAAGACAATTAAGACAATAACTTCTACTATGAAAAACTAAGATGTAAAGTAACAATTATAATTTATTAAAGTATTTTGCACAGTTGCATTGCAGCTAGCTAGGTCTGTTATCCTGACTGCAGCTTTTTGCATGAAGTGTGCAAGTTCTCCACATTATGAGCTTTTTCTAGTATTTTTTTCTATTTTTGCGTCTGAGTATCCGTCCATCCATTCAACCATTCATTTATCTCAGTTTATCCATGGTTACAAAGACAGCAGGGGCCTCACGTACAAAGAGGTGCGTCCATAGTATCAGACCATAGAACGAAAGTTACGAATGTAAATACAGTTCTATGAATCCCGGATGACCGCCAGAGCTTGTCACTCAGAATCCTTGCTTACGCGAGAAGTTTCTGTAGGACTGAATTACGGATAACGCTAGGCTATATAGCCTCTGATTGCTTATCCGGTCACACCTGTGTAACGTCGTTGATATAATTACTCGAACAGCGCATGAGCGAAGGGAACATTCAGTGCTTTCAGCACCGCTTTCTGGCGGTCATCCGGGATTCATAGAACTATCGTAACTTTAGATTTAAATGCTTGAACCCATGAAAAAAACATGTTTGAATATCTAAGTTCCGAAAACCACTGTGGATTTATGAGAGTTTCAGTATTGTGTGGTCTGATACTACGGACTGAAAAAGTTTGTATGGAAGTAAGCACATTCTCGTGGCAGGTCTAAATGTGCGTGAATTTACACACACTTTCACACAACGTTCATTTTGCTACATCCTGCCATGTGTGCGTAACCTGGTGCACCGTTGACACATGAGGCCCCAGGTCCAGGAGGGAAACCCAGACGTCCTTTAACCCAGCAAGATTCTTTAGCTCCTCCTGGATCCCAAGGTGTTCCCCAGGCAGAGAGGATACATAATCCTTCCATGAAGTTCTGAGTCAGCCCCAGGGTCTCCTTCCAGTGGAACATCTCCAGAAAACCTCCAGATCGAGGCCTCCAGGAGGCATCTTCATCAGCTGACGCATTTTGATGGGGAGGAGCAGCAGCTCTACTCTAAGCTGAGCCCTGTCACTCTATGGAGGAAGCTCTTTTGGGTTGGAATCTTTTTCTTCTGGTCATAATATCTCAACATGTTCCTCCCCCAGTTCAAAACCATGTACAGGTAGTCCCCGACTTACGAGCGCTCTGACCTACGAGGTTCCGGACTTACGAGCTGGCGAATTTTTGGAAAAAACGCAAAAAATACCGAGTTTTTCTGTGTTTTTTCACCACAGTTCGTTAGCTAAACATGTGGACACACGTTTCCGATCATTTTTATGCACTCGTAAGCAGTTTTTCGATGAAAAACGAGTGTTTGTAGTCGCGCTAGCAAAACCGTTCCAACTTACGAGCGAAATTCCGGACTTACGAGACACGTGGCGGCCGTTCCGAATTACGAGATTTCCGTGTTACGAGCAACTCGTTGTAACGGAACTCGCTCGTAAGTCGGGGACTACCTGTATGTTGGATGAATTGGCAACTCTAAATTGGCCGTAGGTGTAAGTGTGTTTGCATAGTCGTCTCTGTGATGGCCCTGTGATGATTGTTTTTTTGTTTAATGACTGTGGGAGATAGGCTCCCTGCGACCCTACACTGGATCAAGGGGGTAAAGAAAACGGATGAACGGATTTTGTTTATGCAATATTCTGCTCAGAGGATCAGTTTTTATCTAAAGTAAATTCTAAAAATCTGAACTAAAGTAGAACTGCTGAACCGTTTAAGAACACACAAAAAGGTTTCATGTTCAGCAGTTAAACTCATCAGTGCCCCTTCATTTAATTCATCATCCTCCTGGCTCACCTTCTTGTCAGTTCTGGCTTGAAGGCACCCCTTCCCAATGATCACAGTGAGAGAAAGGAGGCTGAGGTTGTGGCTGGGGAGAGGAGCCGACTGCTGCTTCCTTCCAGATGAATCACTGGCCAAGTAAAACTGAGGATCATCTTCTTCTGAATCGGAGTCTATGGCAGAGTGAGAAGCTCTGAAGCATTTCATTTCATTTATCCACAAGGCCAACATTTTAGTCCAAAATCAATACAAACCACTATTTTATATGTTTTGGCACACTACTAGATAAGTTGTGTAATAAATCTACATCATTATCAATTTCCCCCACTCCCCATCAGAGCGGTCAAACTTACCCAGTCTAAAGGCTGATTTGCACAGCTGGAACTCGTCATGGTTCTGGCGGCTCTGGTCAGTGCTGTGGGTTGAGGGAGGAGGGGGAGGCGGCTCCCACATCAGGAGATCGTTATTGATCCTTATGGATGAAGGAGAGGAAAACTAAAATTATCTCTCAATCATGATATTAGGCCAACATGAAGATTAAAAGGACACAAGTTCCAAGTGGAAATGATTAATAAGTTGACAAGGAAAGTGGGGAAAAAACTTTACAAAGCAAACAATTTGCTAAATGTTTAGACAATGTGAATTGAAGGGACAGATTTAGCTCTTGTGTTCTTTACAAACCTGTTGTAGATGCTCTGGAAAGCCTGTTTGCTGGGCAGTAGGATGTACACCAGCGGCAGGTTTATATCCACAGCACATTGACTCTGAGCAACACACTGATCCTGAAACTGAAGCATCTCCTCTCGATCGGCTGGAATCACCATCTAATCAAAGAAGAGACATTGACTTAGGTCTGAGATCTCATAAAGATGACCATTTAACCTTTTTTTTTTAATCATGCGTCATGTCAGCACACCTCCTCAGTCTCAAACATGGTGCGATTGGAAGAAAACGGGGAGCTGGTCTTCTCAGTGAATTCACAGTGACTTTCAAAAAAGGTGGCCCCCAGGTCTTTCATGAAGCCCAGGTTCATCCCACTCAGACCTGCTGATGGGCCCTGAGCTTCACCTCCACGCACACGGACCGATATCCTGTTCATGGGGGGGGGGAGCAGAATCAGTTGGAAAGGGACAACGGAATCATTTTTTTCCCTTTGGATCTGATGCAAGAAAGTTCAGTTCGGGCAGCAGAAAATCACTTTTTCCAAGAGGAACATAAAAACCATAAAGTACCAAAGACGGCAGCAGTACCCCCTTTAATGGGGGATAATTGTCCAAAACCTAAAACTGTATTTTACTGATATTTAGATAGAAAAAAAGTGGGCATAGTCTGACATTCTAAGTCCACAAAATGACGTTAATCATGTTTTTAAATGAAGAACTGGTAGGAAATAAATTTTAAGCACTGTAATTTATTACATGCTGTATGTTACTCTAATGTTTAAGAACAATCACACCGTACATTATTACTAACAATCAGCCAGTCACAAAAGTGATTTGCAAGCACAGTAAACTGACTTTAACGAGCCAGAGTCTTTCCAAGTTTCCTTTAAAACATTTATCGCTCTCCTCAGGGATGTGTGCTGAGCCCTCTTCTGTTCACTCTGCTCACATATGATTGTACAGCCACACATCCAGGCTGTCATATTGTTAAGTTTGCAGATGATACAGCTGTGGTGGGATGCATCACAGATAATGATGAATCCAGCTACAGACAGGAGGTGGAACATCTGGAGAGCTGGTGCAAAGAGAACAACCTTCACATGAATGTGAAGAAGACGAAGGAGATGATTGTGGACTTCAGAAGGAACAAACACACCCACACCCCACTGTATATAGGTGGATCTGCGGTGGAGGTGGTCTCCAGCTACAAATACCTGGGTGTACACATGAATGATAACCTCAGCTGGAGCAATAACACCACCAGCCTGATCAAGAAAGGTCATCAGAGACTCTACTTCCTCAGACGGCTGAGACGAGCCGGTCTGAGAAGCCCAGTCCTCACCTCGTTCTACAGGTGTGCAGTGGAGAGCGTCCTGTGCTCCAGCATCAACGTGTGGCATGGAGGCTGCACAGTTGCAGAGAGAAAAGCTCTGCAGAGAGTGGTGAAGGCTGCACAGAAGTCTGTGGGAGTCAGTCTCCCCACCATCACAGACATTTACACCTCCAGATGCAGAAAAAGAGCCACCTGCATCATGAAAGACCTCACTCACCCAGCACACTCACTCTTTGCACCACTCCCCTCGGGACGGAGGTTGAGGAGCATCAAATGTAGAACCACTAGACTGAGAAACAGCTTCTACCCTGAGGCTGTCAGACTCATGAATAAATAAATAATAAGAATAAACACTGCAAAATGTCACATCATACTGATACTGATCTGTTTCTTGTTGCTGCGTTCATCTGTGACCATCTGCTCATGTTCGTGCTGCTGTTTATAATGATGTTTTTCTACTACATTAGGGCTTAGTGTATTACTAGCTGATGTCTCTCTTAGTTAATCCTAGATGTTATTATTGTTTTTCTCTTGCATTTGTTGTTGGATGTAACTGGGACCCTGTGTACATAATCTCGTTTTCAACACATGTACTACATGCGGTGCAAATGACAATAAATTCTCTCTGACTCTGACTCTCTGACTCTGAACACAAAATAATTAAATTAAAAGCAAGTGAAAAATCTTGTCAGGCAGAAAATAAAGCCAGGGACTAACCTCGGTAGAGAGTCACGGTTTCTCTTTACTTTGATACAGGGGAAGGAGCCTCCCTCCCAGCCCTCATATGACCCTGGTGACACACAGGAACAAAGAATAATGTATCGACCAGGTAGGAAATGATCTCATTATTTTAGGTCTTCAGAAGACATGGTTGCAAAGCAAAGTAAATAAATAGAAGAAAAAAATTCTAAACAGTATGTTTGTTAGAAAATATGGCATATGCATATGTAAGCCTTTAACATTTTTCTTAAGTGTGATGCTACCTGAAGTAACCGAATGAAATCATTAAAGTGAATTTGACATTTAAAATATATTCTGTCCAAATGATGTACCGTACTGTACCCAAAAACTCATTTTCTTTTTTCACACTAAGATACTGTATTATACAGCTCTCCTGCAGAACTTTGTCCTTTAGAAGTAAAACAAGCTCAACTACAGTGCAACATATTCTATTTGTTAGTTCAAAAAAAGGTGTTCAATAAGAAACAACTGGACTTTATTTGTAGCAGAAGACGTTTCACCCTTCATCCAAAAGGCTATAACTTCACTCTCACAGTCTGCTCTTAGAAATGAGAAAGCCTTTTGGATGAAGGGCGAAACGTCTTCTGCTACGAATAAAGTCCAGTTGTTTCTTATTGAACACCTTTTTTCGATTTTATCATGTCCTGGATGACTGACAATCTTCACCAGCATATTCATTAGTTCATCGACTTTTTACAGAAATCAAAGCAAAAATGAGGTTTTCATCAATTTTAACAAGCACACAGAAAGAGAGCATTGATGTGATGATAAGAGCTTTAAGTTGAGCTCTGGACTTTTTAAATTTTTACATAAACAGCAGTGTATCAGAAAAAATAAACTGCTTTGAGGTGAAGCAGAACATATTAGTGGGAGGGCAACGTTTTAGGATGTGCAGGACAATACTGTGAAACATACACTTCATTAAATATGGTGGTATAACCCCATAAACACAACAACTGTAGGTTGGTTGTGCTCCCACCGTGCAAATCGGTGAAAGAAGCCTCCAGTAGCTGAGTGAGACTGGGAGTCCAGGGCTGCCCTGGGGTGGCCTTCTCGCTCTGGAGGTCTGGGGCCTCCTGGTGCCTCAGCTCCAGATCAGTCAGCTCCAGCACCAAGGTCTCCTCCCGGACCGCTCTCTGGGTCGGTGGCCTTCGCTTAGGGGGAGGCCGCAGGTCTGGGATGGGAAACCGAAGCCTCAGTATGGCGTTGGGGGACAGCAGGGTGAAGGAAGAGAAGAGCTCAGTGCTCTGCATCTGAGAGGACAGAAAGTGAGACGCTTTTTAAATAAAAAAAATTCTCAACCAAAAATCATCAAAAATAGCATTTGATGAAAATGTTCAGTCACCCCCCACCCGCTGTAATCAGTGTCATGGTCTGCAATGCTTCAGCTGGATTGTTTTAAGAACAATATGAAGGGGAAATGCTGAGACGATGTTAACGTTTGTGTCAGCACAAATACAATCAGCTGTACGTGACAGGATCATATTTTGAGACAATTTTCTTGTAGTGTCGGTCAGTTTTGGTTTCCCAGTGTGGATGTTAAAAGTTCATGGCTCCGCAAAACCACACTGGCTTATAAAAGACAAAATTATATTATGAGAATTCTGAATGCTTTTCCACTTAGTCATGGGCAGCCTGGTTTACGACACAGATGGGCTCCTGATCAACAGCTGTGTGGTCTGGATTGCAAACATATGCAGTCATTTTGAGAAAGTGGGCATTTGGATCCGTTTACGTTTAGTGAACTGTGTTTCCTCAGTGCTTTCTGGCATGGGTGATAAATTGTTACATTGTAATTGATTCAATATAAGTCGTAGCTTTTAGAGTTTATTTTGCCTGTATTAGATTTATTTAGATGTAAGAGCTGGACTAAGTGTTTCACCTGAATGCGATCTGATCCAGTACTTTGCGTAGGACGGTAGCTGAAGGCTTGGCTGAGGCTTCCCAGGCGGCTCAAGATGTCCAGGTCCAGCTCGGCGCTGAGCTCCGCCAGTTCCACCCGTACAACGCTGTCCCGCCGCAGCACACGCTGTTTACCCTGCCAACAAACACATGAACATGTTGCATGTGTCAACTTCAAGGCCCGCGGGCAAAATCTGGCCCTTGTTAATATCTTTTCTGGCCCTCCAAGATATTTTAAATGTATATTTTTATTGCTTCTCAATTTACCTAAAAAACTAACAGATACGGTACTTCACTTTGCACAGACTTCTAATGTTGAAGCCAGGAAAATAAAGGTTGTATTTTTTAGTAATCTTTGATTTTCAAAACTGCAACAATGTCTCGTGTGACTGTGCTTTCGCTGATAGAGTTTTTGAGACTTTATCATGGAGTGTCCTCAGGCAATCTTTGATAAATTCTTTTTTTGAATATCACAAATGATACCTACTGTGCTTTTCCTTTTTCCATATCTGTTTTGCTCTTCATCCATGATGGATGAGAGATGGCCGCGCTGACGAACATGCGTGTTTTGAACATGCGTGTTTTGAATTGCAGCAGCTTAACATTCTCTGACCTCTGGATGACTGTGTTTACATGATCACGTTGTATTGGTTTACTGGTGCAATGTTAATAAAAAATCTCTTATCTCTTATCTCTTATTTTGATGTGGAAAGAGCAAAGTAAACGTCAAATGAGACTGATCAAGCTCTTGCTGATGAACCTGCAACCATTAAATGACGTCGGGTTTCTGACTTGAGTTAATGTTATCGACCGAAAGTCAAGTTGTTATATAATACAATTATACTCCCGCACTTAATTTACTGTATAGATGTTTGGGGTACAGCGTGCAAAACTGTAACTAAGCCTATTTTTATTTTACAGAAGAGAGCTATAAGAATTATTAAAAGAAAACATTACTGCCATCCATCAAATGTTTTGTTTTGCAAATTGAAGTTGCTGAAGTTTTATGATTTGGTTGACTATAATATTCTTTTATTATTGTACAAAGCTCAGAATTTCACATTACCCTCAAATATCCAAAAGTTTTTTGTAAAAAGGACTAGTACTTACAATCTCAAGGGAACATATATTTTTGTTATGCCACAATATAGAACTAGTTTAAAGAGTAGGTCTACTTTAGTACAGAGAATAGGACTATGCAATGGTTTGGAAACTGATATTAAAATTGCAAAGTCAATATCTATATTTAAGAAAATGATTAAAACAAAAATTCTGAACTATATCCAAATTACTATACAGTATATGGTATTGTGTGAGAAGTCATTTATTATCTTATATTTTTTTATATGTAATTGCTGTTTGAATTGATTGTTTGAATTAATTTTGTTGAAGGGGCAGATATAATAAGATTTTTTTTCTTCTTCTGCCTCCTTTCATTTCATGTATTGTTTTGTTTTTTAATGTGGTTTTGTATATAATTTTCTTTTTTTTCTTCTTTTTTTTAATGAATTTTTAAAAAAAATAAAATAAAGTGGTCTGACTTGAATCAGCACTTTGAGAATTTGACCTCCATTTGTAAGTGAGTTTGACACCCCTCTGTTAAAGTGTCATCAGCCACCACATTTATCATTCAGGAGTGTGCTATGAAGCACAGTCAACACAGCAAAGAGATCTTTGTGTTAAATGACTCAAAACTCTGCTCAAGGACAAGAACCTCTTGCTACAATAACACACCGATCATGATGACTATATCCAGTAACATACTGAAAGACACAAATCAATCTGATATAACTTCTTACATCACATTCAACATTAGCAGGGAGAAATGTTCACAACAATCTATAAAAACAGGTCATTACTTGGAATGGCACACTTTGTACAACAAAATACAAAATGTACAGAATATGTAAACAAGAATAATTTCTTTTAAGATAAGAAATGTGCTGTATTATCAAGAGTGTGTGTGTGTGTGTGTGTGTGTGTGTGTGTACTTTGTGCAGGAGTTTTTCAGTGAGGCTGTAGTGTAGCTGTGCACACGGTCTGGCTGCAGCTCCAACTGTAAACAAACCAGCTTTTTGGAACTGAAGTAACTGAAAGGAGACAAAAAAAAGACATGTTTCATAAGTTTGGTGTTACAACAACAAATATATTTGTTTCACATTTTACACATTTTTCTCTGAAATATTTAATCCCATGTACATTTTTATACATCTTTAAAAAAATAAAAATAAAAACTTAATTTTAATAAGCCATAGCACAAACATATGACCGTTGAAGTTAAAAAGAACAGACACAAAAACCTTATAACTTTAAATGTTAAGTTTATTATTAATGCTGTGATTCATGCTAACCGTAAAACAAAAGTAGA